>CAUYQV010034890.1:0-17515 GCA_963574575.1 Galagoides demidoff | reverse complement strand
TTTTTTTTTTGAGACGGAGCCTCAAGCTATCCCCCTGGGTAGAGTGCCATGGCATCACAGCTCATAGCAACCTCCAACTCCTGGGCTCAAGTGAGTCTCCTGCCTCCACCTCCCAAGTAGCTGGGACCACAGGTGCCCGCCACAACGCCAGCCATTTTTTGGTTGTAGCCATTATTGTTGTTTGGCGGGCCCAGGCTGGGGATTTGAACCCGCCACCTTAGGTGTACGTGGCTGGTGCCTTAGCCGATTGAGCCACAGGTGCTGAGCTGCCAGACCCTATTCTTCACCATGACCTGATGCTGACCTACACTTGCACCAAAGCTTACTCTGATCTGGATGTTCACTCTCACCATACTCCTGACACTTGACTAGACCCTGAACACATCCTGATACTCAACCTGGCTCTCATCTTTACTGGACCTTGACCTGTCCTTGACTCTCATCCTCACCCTCACCTAATCCTGATCCTCACCCTGACAATGAATCTTATCCTTCCTTTTACACTACCCATTGTAACCCTGACCCTTACCTTTGCTTTCCCTTACTCTGACCTTCATACTTCCCTTATCCCTGACCCTCTCCCTGACTTTGACCCTAACCTTAACCTGACACTGACCCTCACCCTAACCATGACTCCGACCTTTGTCCTAATGTGATCCTGAAGGTGACCCTGAGCCTGACCCTCACTCCTCTTGTTGATCCTGACCCTCAGATCTGACTCAGACTTCTATGTTACCTGACACTGCTTCTTTCTCCCCACATCTGGATCTTACTTACCCTTGCCCTTGACTAACATCCTGACTCTGATCCTGACAGCACCTCCATCCTGAACCTGATTCTCCCTATCTTCACCCTGATCTTTGCCATGACCCTGACCCTGACCGTGAACTAAGTTACACATTGCACTGACCTCACATTGCCACCTAAACTTGGTCTTCATTCTGATTCTGACATTTACCCCTCCCCTGAATAATGACCCTTGTTTTGAACCTGACCTCTCACCTTGACTGTGATCCTAATCCTCACCCTGAACCTGAAACTGATCTTCAGTCTCATCTGAACCTTGATTCTTACTTGACCCTCACTCTGGCCATGACCCTGACAGTGACCTCAATTTTCAACCTGATCCTATCCCTGTCCCTGATTTTATATCATCACTGACTCTAAAATATACACTCACCCTCACTCTGACTTTCATACTGACACTGAATCTGGACTTGGCACTTGCTCACTATCATCCTGACACCAAATCCTTCATGACCTTGATACTCACATTCACCATGACATTGACCTTGATCTCCACTTTGACCCTATCGTGACCCTCACTGTGACTCTAACCTGATTCTCACTCAGGGTTGATCCTAACCCTGGCCAGAGTTATAATGACCAAGCCACACTGACCTGATCCTGACTTTCAATCACATCCTGACCCCAACACGGATGGTATCACCACACTGAGGTGGAGCGTGATGTCTTGTGTGCTCATGCATTCTACTTTCATCTAGATGTCTCATAGCTTGCAATAAGTGCATACTTTCCAGAACTACATTTACCAGCTTGCCTACACTTGTACTATGTAACATTAATTAAAACAGTATATTAATGTTACCTCTAACACTATGAGATAAAAAGATACAAACAAAGATATTGTGGCTATTACTATTCTTATTTGTTACTATAGGTAAGGCAGCCCACAAGATAAAGGGCTAAAAAAGTTAAACTTTCCCAGGCTTCCAAGCTGATTCTAACACCCTTGACATGCTCTACCCCACCCACTGCCCTTGTGGCTTCACTACAAGGGCTGGCTACTAGCACTGTCCAGGCAGAGAGGGAGGGTGGGTGGCACCGCACACAGACTACAAGGACAGTTCTTGGCTCCTGGCTCACGGCTCACAGCTATGAACCAAGCATAATGGCCATCACAATGGATCCTTTTATTAAATAAAAAGGTATTAAAAGATTATATGCTGATTACCACTTATTGTCATTACTCTGCAAATGTACTTCCATAGAGAATGACAATACATATATTAGGCTGCATGCCTAATAAGAGCAAAGGAGATCAATGATGAGTGTACTTTCATGTCCTCCCACAGAGGAAAGGAAGCAAGCCAGTGCTTATGTTTTCAAAAGCTATTTTCATAAAAGTTAGCTTTAAAAATTGAAAAATTGACTTTATAGGCTACATAGCTATGCATCTTATAAAAATCAAAATGAGAAATTACTTTTAGGGGTGGTATAAACTTTACAAGTGCATATTGGATTAAGTTTTCACTGAGAACTTCCCTGTAGGAAAATACCTCAGAACTAATTTAGACCAATTAACAAAGTGGGGAAAAACATCCCTAAGACTACAGAGGACTTGCCATGTGCCAGAAACAGCCCAAGGTGCTGTGCTACAAAGGAGTTAGTCTAGTTATGTTATAATCAATAATGGAAAAAAGTCTTATCTTTCTGCTTCTTAGACAATAACCCAGCAGTTCGCCAGAGCAGCCAATGGTCAGGGTGAAAGAAGACAACTGGCTGACTGTTGTTTGTGATAGTCATGTTTTCTTGCCAATATACTTTTTTCCTCCTTACCGGGGGAAATAAGACCTATAAGAAATAAGGCAAAAATGTCAATAAATGAGGAAAAAGGAAAAGAAATGACTATGACACTTTTTAAATGAGCCTTTTCTTTTTCAAATAAACTCTTCTTTCCACTTACCAAGTGAGTTAACAATTTTTAATCCTTTACTACAGTACTCGCACACTGCATGTAAGAAAATTGTTTTTGCCAGGATATTTCTGAACTGGTTTTCAGCCCTATCATCAATATAATAAGTGGCTATTTCTTATAGCCTTGAATGTGCAAGACAGGAAGTTGCACTATTTAACTACGAAAACCCGAAGAACACAGACTCAATAGAGTGTGTGTTATACCACACAGGACAAGAGTAAAAGCAAAAGCGAATGAAGCCGCTATAAAGCCATGAAAGCAGGTGAGCTTTCTATAGAAGCTCATTTAAGAAAAAAAATGTCACTGATGAAGTTTACCTTAACAAGGGTATTTGGGTGTTCCAAATTTGCTTAGGCATCCTAAGAATTACCTGAGATAAGTGTTCAGTGGTAAGAACTCCTTGAGTTGTTTTAATTTTGCCCTATGTGTGATCTGACACATCAGCAGCCTTAAGAACTACCCTTAAGAAAAAAAAAGAACTACCATTAAGAAATCCCGTGTAAAAACAGAAGAGATACAAACAAAAGAAGAAATTCTGCAAAGTTACACTGGGTTTGCCATTTAAATAACTAATGATAAGTGTTTGAGTGGCAATCCTGAAGCTTCAACATCATTTGATCTTAGTTTATCTTAGTTTATCATAAAAAAAATTAGTGGCACCTGTAACTCAGTGGGTAGGGCACTGGCCACAGACATCAAAGCTGGTGGGTTGGAACCCAGCCTGGGCCAGCTAGAAAGCAACAAGGACAACTGCAACAACAACAACAAAAAATAGCCAGGTGTTGTGGTGGACGCCTGTAGTCCCAGCTACTTGGGAGGCTGAGGCAGGGCAATCATTTAAGCCCAAGAATTTGCTGTGAGCTGTGATGCCACAGCACTCTACACAGGGTGACAGTTTGAGACTCTGTCTCAAAAAACAAACAAACAAAAGTTAACACACTATTTTTTCTTGGTTCAAGATCAAGGTTAAATTTAAAATAAAAAATTATATATATATATGAAAAATTGTGTTCAACTAAATAACCTAATAGTGGTTGTCTTCTTAAGTGTTTAGTTTTATAAAATTCTTACACTGATATAATTCATAAACACTTAATACATTAACTAAATCATAATCTTCAGATTGTTTTTTGAGACACAGTTTCACTTTATCACCCTAAGTAGAGTGCCATGGCATCACAGCTTATAGCAACCTCAAACTCCTGGGCTCAAGTGACTCTCTTGCCTCAGCCTCCTGAGTAGTTGGTACTACAGGAGCCCACCACAATGCCCAGCTATTTTTTTTAGAGAGGAGGTCTCACTCTTGCTCAGGCTGGTCTCCAACCCATGAGCCCAGGCAATCCACCCCCCTTGGCCTTCCACAGTACTAGGATTACAGGCATGAGCCACTGAGCCCAGCCCCAGCTTCTTAATTAATCTCATTAATTAAGAGAAAATTAAAAATGTTAATGAGAATGTTTAAAACTTAAGCCTAATTTAATCAATAAAAATTGCCCAGCACTTAGGGAGGCAAAAGCAGGAGGATCACTCCAGCTCAGGAGTCTGAGGCCAACATGGACAACATAATAAGGATTAAAAATTGTTAATTCGCTTGGCAACATAGTTAACTCACTCTCTGTATCTATAAGAAAGAGAAAAAACTAGCTGATTATGGTGGTGAATGTCTATAGTCTCAGCTACTTGGGAGTCTGAGGGAGGTGGACTACTTAAGCCCCAGAGTTTGAGGTTACAGCGAGCTATGATCAGGCCACTTCATTCCAGACTTGGTGACAAAGCAAGACCCTGTCTCAAAAAAAGCAATTTAAATTAAATTCAATATAATTAATAAATTATCCTTAAAGAATTGTAATTTCTAAAAGAAAAACCCCACAAAAACTGCTAAGTAAACTTTTAATTTGTCCTTGTTTCTTTAAATCAGTAGATTAATAAAATATGAAAGCGCCTTAGGGAGATAATACATAGATGTTTGGTTTGGCATTTTTCAATTGTTAAAATGGTAGGTAAATGCTTATACATAATTATTTTTAACTTTTTGTCCTGAGGTATCTCTTATGCCTACAGTAAAAGAAAAAGAAAACAATGATTACTTTTAAGCTGGTAAGTATTGTGGTGTAGTTCATAAAAGTAATTCATCGCACCTGGACTATTTACTGCAAGGGTTCTGCAGCGGATCTATTATACTCTAGCGTCTCCCTGTTCGGGAGGATCACTGACCCAGTGAGTTCAGGGCCTAGTACTCTGCAGGATTATTTCACTTCACCTGCTTATGTTTCCACCTTCCTCCTTACACTGTGAGTTTTACACTGACAGAGAACCTAATTTAGCACCAAGTAGGCAGTCGGTATTCTATATCAGAAAGAGATAAAGATGACAGTGGAATATTATACCCAGTTTGTTTAGCTTCTCCTCTATCTGAATTTTTATTAATAATGTGATAATCGATTTAATGATGAAGTCCTAGAAGTGCTGTCCTTATAGAAGAAGGACAAAAATGGCTATTTGACTGAGTATGTTGCAAAAAATTCTAATACTATCTATTTTGGATATTCATTTTTTTGGATTTTGGGAGTGTTGCTTTTTTTTTTTTTGAGATAGAGTCTCAAGCTGTTGCCCTCGGTAGAGTGCTGTGGCATCACAGCTCACAGCAACTTTCAACTCCTGGGCTTAAGAGATTCTCCTGCCTCGGCCTCTCAAGTAGCTGGGACCACAGGCACCGGCCACAACACCTGGCTCTTTTAGTTGCAGCCATCATTGTTGTTGTTTGGCAGGCCCAGGCTGGATTCGAACCTGCTAGCTCAGGTGTATGTGGCTGGCGCCTTAGCCGCTTGAGCCACAGGTGCTGAGCTGAGTATTCTGTTTTTTAAAGCATCTATGAGAATGCCAGTACCCGAGTAAAAGCAAGAACATTGGCTTGTTCATCATTATATTCATAGCGATATTAGGGGTCAGTGACTGGATCAGTAGTTCAGTAAAGAATAATCAAAAAATGACTTTCTTGGACCAGTTTTGATTGCTGCTGGGTGCTGGCAGCACTCTGTTGAGTGTGATACTATTTCAGCGATAGATCAGCAACATCTGCCACTTTCACAATAGGGCAAAGTTAGGGTGTGTGCAGCATGTTTGCCTTGCATGTGTGAAACCACTCTTGCCTTAGCTATCAGCTGAAATTTTAAGTAGGTAGCTGATTGCAATGGGGAAGACTAGGGGTAGGGGAGAGTACTGACCAGGAAGACTAAAGGGATCTTGAGATGGAAATGGGAATCTTGGAAACCAGATTCTGCTGGTTCCATGTTTGGCTAAGAACACTGACTTTGGGGGAAAAGAAAGAATTTCAAGCTCTCTTATTTGTTAGCTGTTTGTTTTATTAGGGATTTCCATAAATTAAAAGGCTAGGTTCTGCAATGCAAAGGTGTTTTAATATTTCACTAATTAAATGAAGCCTGAAATGTGCAACAGAAAGATTTCCATGTTTATTTATTGAGATTGTGCATGCACTGTGTTAATTTCACACTCTTTGAGCATGTGTTCTTCCTTGAATTAGAAAGAAAAAAAAAGCCTGTTGAGGCCAGAGATAAAAGAATGATTTCAAAGAACAAAGAAATGGATTTAAAACTCACTGTCCCTAGAGTCTCTCATACCTTTCTCTTGTAAGGAGGCAGGTGCACTCCTAAGTCTAGCTATTGTCATCAAGCTAGATCATCTCAAGGCTTTGAGTCTAGGATTGGAATGGGGATGCTTTCAGGTATCCCCTTGAGAGGTGGAGGGAGACATCTGACAGCATAAATACAAGGGTCTTATACCTACCCCCACTCAAAATTACAATACAAACTATGTCAATGCTGTATGAGGCAGTGTTCATTTACATTTGGAATGGAGCATACTTTATTGCCCAGGTGGGGCACAGTTAAGTTTTCTGTCATGCTGTCACACATGCAGCTTGAGGTATAAGAATTTGTTGCTTTACTCTTTCTTTTTGTCCCTATATTCCTGATCTGTGGAGTCATCACTTTAACCTTGTGGAAGCCTTCATTCAACTAACATTTAGCCATGGAACCAACACTCAAACCACACTTGACTAGACCACTTGTTCATAAGGGTATCTGCTTTGAGTTTCATCTACAATAGACCATGAGTCTGACTTGGATACAGGTGGCTTTTTGGAGGGGAGACAATTCCTGGAAGCACAAATAAGAAAGTAGAGAAAGTGAGACAGGAAAGGAAGAGAAGATGCCAAGGTAAGCTTAACAGGGCAGGTTGGTGCTGCAGGCAACTAGGTCTAAATCCTCCTGGAAACCTCTGAAAAATTAAACTCTCCCCTTCAGAGGAGTGGCTGGGGCATTCAAACACCCACACATCTTTTTTTTTTTTTTTTTTGAGACCGAGCCCCAAGCTATCCCCCTGGGTAGAGTGCCATGGCATCACAGCTCATAGCAACCTCCAACTCCTGGGCTCAAGCCAGTCTCCTGCCTCCACCTCCCAAGTAGCTGGGACCACAGGCGCCCGCCACAACGCCCGGCCATTTTTTGGTTGCAGCCATCATTATTGTTTGGCGGGCCTGGGCTGGGGATTCGAACCCGCCACCTTAGGTGTACGTGGCTGGCGTCTTAGCCAATTGAGCCACAGGCACCGAGCCATTCCCCACTACTCTTATGCCCCCATGCACAGATGAGTAGCCTAAGACTCAGAGAAGTTATAAACTGCTCCAGATCACACCACTGGCCTGGGCTACAGCTATGATTCTAGGCCCAGGCTTTTAATCAGATTGCCAGATGGGCAAACTCAGTTGCCTTCAAGGGACCAGTAGATAACAGGAATGAGTGAAGCAGGCAAGCCTGACAGTGGGGAGGCCAAGCCAACTCCTGTAAAGGGAGCAACCCCTCCCCACAGCCACGCGCTCTGGGACTGGGGGAAGTCCAAATTGAGCATTGTTGTTCTTTGCAAATTTTCCAAAGAAGGTGAAAAGCCAGATTCATAGTTGAAATCTCAGTTTCTTTTATTCTTTGGGGGAAAAAAAAACTCCTAGTTTTTAATATGTTAGCAACTGATTTTCTAAAATAAATTATTTTATTTATTTATTTATTTGAGACAGCATCTCACTTTGTCACCTGTACTCTGGTGTCATAGCTCACAGCAACCTCAACTCTTGGACTCAAGAGATCCTCTTACCTCAGCCACCCAAGTTACTAGGACTTATAGGTGCCCACCACAACGCCTAACTATTTTTTAGAGACAGAGGTCTTGCTCTGGCTCAGGCTGGTTTCAAACTCGTGAGCTCAAGCAATCTACCCTCCTCAGCCTCCCCGAGTGCTGGGATTGCAGGCATGAGCCATGCGTCAGCCTAAAAAATTTGAAACATTGTGCAGGTCAAATGTAATCTCAGTAGGCCCAGTAAGTGCCTTTGGCCTCTGTTGTGCTGTGTTGCTTCACGTTTAAGAAGATAATTTAGATGTAAAATGGCAGTTTTTTATTATGAAGAATTTTGTTTTGTTTTCTCTCTAAAGGTAAAGAGAACAGGACTTTACCCTAAATAGGTTTAAAACACATTCTGGAAATAGGACTAAGCATCATTCCCAATGTCTAGCACAGCACTTTGCACACAGTAGGTATCGCATATTGTTGTGGAATGAATGAAGGGATAAAGGAGTGAATGGATGGACATAGATGGATTTCTTACCTTCTTCCTTCCCCTCTGTGGACTCTGTCTCTTCCTGATCTTCTTCTTCGGTGAATTCTTCCTCTTCCTCATCTGTGACCAAGAACAATTGTGTTAGGCTGAGGCTGGTTCCTCAGAGGAACTTCTGGAAGGAGAAGCAAGCTGGAGAGAGGGCACTGTCTAAACCCCTCCCCATGCCCTGGTCAGGGTCAAGCAGCCACAAAGAGACAGACAGCAGAGGCCCAGAGGGGGATGGGCTTGCCAAATCCAAGCTGCATGGAGGCCCTTCTCCCGAGATCTTCCTCTGAGGATGTGAGGCTTTGTTCTAGAGCAGTGGCAGCTTCTGTCATCAGCTCTGCCAGTGAGCAGAGAGGGGATTTTTTTAGGGAAGCACGCTCTGTGCTTCTGCATATCACTCAAGGAGATAAACATAGTCTGGGGAGAATGGGATAAAAACTCCTCGATCCTCAGGGTTCAGAGGGAACTTACTCAGCCTTTGCAATTGGCTTGCTCAGCACCCCTTGTTCTGTGTCTTCACTCCCTAGCCTCCGGAGGAGTGAGTATGGGGTGGGAAGTATATCTGGGGCCCTTAACTCTCTAAAGCTGAGCATAGGACAGTGACCAAGCTGCAGCCTGTGTCTTCAGCTTATTTATCCGGGCTGTCATTTTCAAGCTCTAACAGGGAACATGCTTTCCCGCCTCCTCCCCTAAGCCACCTTTTTAATCTTTTGGAGGCCCTGAAAGGGCCACCATGGAGTCAGAGCATTTGTCACAAGTGTCCCCAAAACAACAGCAAAAATCCCTGCCAAATAACTGAGATCAGCATGTGACCCAGAAAGCGTTCCTATTTGATCATTATCATGATGACTACTCATAACAGCATTTGCTGAGGACTTACTATGTCCTAAGTGTTGTGCTAAGTGTTGAATATGCAGCGTCTCTTACGATCCCCACAAGCGTCTTGTGGGCCGGATGCTGCCTGTGGAATCTGAGTGGCCTGCATGCTAGCTGTGTGGCCTATAAATAAGCTGCTCACTCTCTCTGAGATTTAGTTTCCTCAACTAAATGGAGATGATAACAGAACCTATCACATCTAGTTGTAGGAAATGAGAGAATTTATATCAAGGGCTTAGTGCCTAGGACATAGGAAGTGGTACTCTCCCCATTTTACCTGTGAGGAAACCGAGACCCAGGGAGATTAGGAAGAGCAGTGCAGCCCTTCATAATGCTACGTGCACATGGTGTGACTCACACTTGAGTATCCTGGCATAGGGCCGGGAATAGTGGGGCGGGTAATCTATAGCCACGAATGCACCCAAGTCCATTGGTATCTCGGCTTTGGGATGCATGTTGCCCTTAGCCACGAATAGGGTACGTTTGCGGATCTGAGAAAAGACTTAACACCAGATACTGAAGCAGCCGCTTTTCTCTGTCTCACACAAGCCCATTTCTAGTTTGTCCTTGTTCGTGCATGCAAGCACCCTTTTCCCCTCTCTCTCAGCTGGTCATCAGAGCACCACCTCTCACATCAGCACAGCCATCAGCAGCGGGTCCTCTCCCTGTTGCTACGTAGCTGTGTGACCTTCAGCAAATTAACATCTTTGCCCCTCATTCAGTTTCCTCATTTCCCTTCTTATTGTACAACCCTTGCACTTGCAAGTACTAGAGGCATTCTATGGAAGGGTAATTATAAACAGAAATGAGATAATATTGATAATCAAGGTGACTGGGGATCACAGATGACAACATTAAGAAGCCGAAGCTGGCTTGGCGCCTGTGGCTCAGCAGCTAGGGCACAGACCACATTCACCAGAGCTGGCAGGATTGAACCCAGCCCAGACCTGCCAAACAACAATGACAACTACAACCAAATAAATAAATAACTGGGTGTTGTGATGGGCACCTGTAGTTCCAGTCCCAGCTACTTGGGAGACTGAGGCAAGAGAATTGCTTAAGCCCAAGAGTTGGAGGTTACTGTGAGCTGTGATGCCACAGTACTCTACCAAGGGCAACATAGACTCTGTTTCAGAAAAAAAAACCAAGAAGCTGCTGAAGCTAAGAATATCCTTCAGAGGTGTCCAACCTTCAGCCCACAAGCAGGCTGCATGCTGGTTATATTTTAGGATGTTTTCTTTTCTTTTGGCTGGGGCTGGGTTTGAACCCGCTACCTCTGGCATATGGGGTCGGCACCCTACTCCTTTGAGCCACAGGCACCACCCTAGGATGTTTTCTTTAATCTGTGGTGTTGGATCTCATGAAAAGTGTGCACGGACCTTTTCTTTTGTTCATCAGTTTTTGTTACTGTTTGTGTATTTAATGTGAGGCCTAAGAAAACTTGCTCACCTATAATCCTAGCACTCTGGGAGGCTGACGTGGGTGGATAGCTTGAGCTCATGAGTTTGAGACCAGCCTGAGCAAAAGCAAGACCCCCGTCTCTACTAAAAAATAGAAAAACTGAGGCAAGAGGATTGCTTGAGCCCGAGTTGGAGGTTGCTGTGAGTTATGATGCCACAGCACTCTACCTAGGGCAACAGCTTGAGACTGTGTCAAAAAAAAAGAAAAGAAAAGAAAACTCTTATTCTTCCAAAATGCAGCAGAAAAAAGAAAAGTCTGGACACCCCTGTGGCAATAACTCGTACAGATCTAGAATTCTATAGAAACTTTCTGCATCATTTCTGATCTGTTGAGACAGCACCATGGGGTGGCCATTATTAGAGAGCTGACATTTAACCTAATTTATAAAAGTTTTTAAAATGGGCCTGTGTAGTGGCTCACACCTGGAATCCTAGCACTCTGGGAGGCCGAGGTGTATGGATTGCCTGAGCTCATGAGTTTGAGACCAGCCTCAGCCAGAATAAGACCTCATCTCTAAAAATAGCCCAGCTTTGTGGTGGGTGCCTATAGTCCCAGCTACTTAGGAGGCTAAGGCAAGGGGATCACTTGAACCCAAGAGTTTGAGGTTGCCGTGAGCTATGACGCCATAGCACTCTACCGAGGGCAACAAAGTAAACTGTCTCAAAAAAAAAAAGTTTAAGTGTGACACCTGTGGCTCAAGGGAGTAGGGTGCCAGCCCCATATGCTGGAGGTGGCAGGTTCAAACCCAGTCACAGCCAAAAAACTGCCAAAAAAAAAAAAAAAGTTTAAAAAATTAAACTCAGAGAGGCAGAGAGGGCCTTACCTAGAGGTCATACAGATAAACAAATGGCAGAACCAGCATTTGAACTCAGGTCTATCCAGTCCCAGACACCATGCAATTTGTATTGCCCCCAAATGCCTCCCACTGTGAATTCATATATAATTTACTGAGCCACAATTATGTACCATGGTAAGCTCTGGGCTCACCTAGAAGTTGGTTGTGTGAGTTTCACTTGATCTCTGGGATCTTTGCTAGTGTGACTGCTTCCCCCTCCCCCCAGCCCCACCATGGGGCTCATTGGGAGGGATGCTGGCTTTCAGGGTCAGGCAGGCAAGTAAACAAGTGCCACCACCACCACCTCCTTTACCTGTGCCGAAGTCAATGGCCCTCAGGATGCCTGCTATGTGTTCCAAGTCCAAAGTGAAGTAGTCCATGTTTTCAAAGCCTGGCTCTATCTTCCCCAGCTGGCAGCCCTTGGAAGCTTCCACAATGCTGTGTGGGAGAAAGAGAGAGAGGGGCGCAGGGTAAGGTTTCCAGGGCATCTGCCATGTCCACACCCCAGCCTTCCACCTAGAGGCTCCCTGGAGGGGTGGAGTCCTTTTCCACTAGTCCAGCAGAATAGACAGTCCAAGAACTATAGGATGCCACGGTCAGGAAAAGCAGCCTGAGATGAGACCCTCCCAGCAGACCTCAGATTGGGGGGCCTGAACAAAAGTCAGAGGCCCCAGTAGGATCTGGGGCCTTGGATCACAGCTCCTGGGGAGACACTCACCTTTTGATGAGCTGTTTGGCACTCTGTGGGGGGGGAAAGAACAAAGGGTTATTATTGCAGAAGAGGAAACCCCAGGAAACCAGCAAAACCAGGGACTGAGTGTTGCAGACTTATACTTGGTGCTGTTCCCCAGCCCAGTTGTCACCTGCACCCCACCCGAGCTGAATGGAACTTGGATCATTTCCCTGTCTTAGTCTTAGTCATCACCCTAAGACTAGTCCTGGGAAGAAGCTTGGATTCTGGGGCTATCAGTGCAAATACTCCTAAACCCCAAAATCTCACAGTGCCTGTGCTCAGTGGGTAAGGCGCCAGCCCCATATACTGAGGGTGGCGGGTTTGAGCCCAGCCCCAGCCAAACTGCAACAGCAACAACAAAAAAATAGCTGGGGCAGCACCTATGGCTCAGAGGAGGAGGTCACTGGCCCCATATGCCAGAGGTGGTGGGTTCAAACCCAGCCCCGGCCAAAAACTGCAAAAAAAAAAAAAAAAATAGCAGGGCATTGTGACGGGCACTTGTAGTCCCACCTAATCAGGAGGCTGAGGCAAGAGAATCGCTTAAGCCCAGGAGTTGGAGGTTGCTGTGAGCTATGATGCCATAGCACTCTACCAAGGACGATAAAGTGAGACTCAGTCTCAAAAAAAAAAAAAAAAAAAACCTGAAATCTCCAAGATGAGAGTTGTATCCTAATCACTTTTTTTTTAATAACATTTGATTAGGAGATTTTTACTGAATTAAACTGTGAAGTTTTATAGCTGAGCTTTTTCTGTCCCCCACAACAAGCTTTTTTAGGGCAAGTCTGTGTCTGCTTCATCTCTGTGGCTGCACCTCAGTACCTGGGTACAATCAGTTAATAGTCTCCATCTAGGACACTCTGTTTTGCAGTTTACAGAGCCTTCTCACAAACACCCCCTTATTCAGTCCTCATAAAATCAGGAAGAGGAAGGTAGAGATGGTTACAAGCCCATTTTACAGATAAAGAAACTGAGGCTTGTGGGGATTTTAAGTGACTTGAACCTTAGACAGAGCTATAGAGTCAAAATGACCCTGCCCAAACCATCCTAGTCCTGCTCACCAAGAGGAAGGTGGCCCCACCAGGCTCGTCTAGGGACTGAATGGCTGTCTCCACCAGCTTCGTGGACTTGTCAAGTTGCTCCTGGTACTGCTGGGTCAGGGCCTCGATGAAGCTGACCTTCTCCTCCTGCTCCTGTGTTATCCGCTGCAGAAGCTCACTCTTCTTCTCGTCCAGAATGGCGTACAGTAGATCAAACTTCTGGCTCAGCATTTCCTTCACCTGGTGACTGTTCTCCTAGGGACAAAAATTTTAGAGTCACTTTCTGTATGGTCCTTACTCCCTAACCCCCACCCCCAACACTCCCTTCCAGGAACAGGAGCAAACAGTCTAAATTGGGGAGAGATCTCACTAAACCCCAATTTATGGAAGACCAAGACTTATCAAGAAGAAAGTATTTGTGAGGTCTCACAGCTATTTAGTACACCAGTGACTATAGAGAATTAAATGACATTCAGAGGCTGGCATCATGGAGAAGAGTTAGAGGCATCTTCAAAAAATAGAGGGTCGGTTAGCTCGGTGCCCATAGCACAGTGGTTACGGCACCAGTCACATGCACTGAGGCCAGTGGGTTTGAACCCAGCCCCGGCCTGCTAAACAATGATGACAACTGCAACAAAAAAATACAGCCGGGCATTGTGGTGGGCGCCTATAGTCCCAGCTACTTGGGAGGCTGAGGTAAGAGAATTGCTTAAGCCCAAGAGTTTGAGGTTGCTGTGAGCTGTGATGCCACAACATTCTACCGAGGGCAACATAGTGAGACTCTGTCTCAAAAAAAAAAAAATAGAGAATCAGGTTAGGCACGGTGGATCATGCCTATAATCTTAGCACTTTAGGTGGCCAAAGCAGGTGGATTGCTTGAGCTCAGGAGTTTGAGACCAGTCTGAGCAAGAGCAAGACCTTGTCTCTACTGAAAATAGAAAAACTAGCTGGGCGTTGTGGTGGGTACCTGTAGTCCCAGCTACTCAGGAGTCTGAGCTAAGAGGATTGCTCAAATCCACGAGTGTGAGGTTGCTGTGAGCTATGATGATGCCACAGTATTCTACCCAGGGCAACAGAGTGAGACTTTGTCTCAAAAAAAAAAAAAAATGGATGACATATTCTGAGCCTCCCATTTACCCCAGTCACACTCTTCCCTCCATTTTAGAAGCAAGAATTCAGAAAGCATCATTCAGTCCTAAGAAAGGTGGGAAAAGCAACTCCCCTAGTGCCCTCTTCGGTTTAAGCACCGTTCTCCCCAACACAGACGTTGTGTATTACTCTCCTCTCCTGTAGAATGGTTATAATAATAACACCATGTCAGACTGGGAGCCTCTCATAAAGTCTCCTTCCTTCCTTCAAACCTACCCTTCGCTCAGCTCTTCATCCACTGGTAATTATGATGGCCTCCTTCCCTATCTCATCTCCAGGTCCCCACTCTAAGTGGAGATGTAAAATCACAGATATTTTCTCAGGGGTGGAAAAGTTCTCTTCTACCCTCAACAGTCTTTCTACTCAAAATGTGATCTGTGGACCCAGCAGCTCGGGCAAACACTGGGTTAGAAATGCAGAATCTTATGCCTCATTTCAGACCTACTGAATTCTAACAAGGTCCCAGGAGGTAATCTGCACACACTTTATAGTATGAGAAATGCTGGTTGACAGCACACCAGAGAGCATCACTCTATTAAATGCTGGGAATTATCAGTGGGATCCCACTCTGAAGTCAGGGGCCAATTCCCCATCCCTAGCACCCTGGGCAGGGCCTGGCACACAGCTGTGCTCAAGAAGCATTTGCTGAGTGAGTGAACAAAGGGATTTGTACCTGCCCTGCCACCCCTACTTTGCCACTCCAGGCTCCGTCCCAACCTCTAGCCACAACCCTGGGTGAGCCTTCCCCAGAGACCAGACTGTACTGGGAGGCCCGAAGAAAGGCTATACCATCCCCTCACCTTGGTCACTCGACAGGAGTCCTCCAGCTGAGTGATGATGGTCTGCACACGGTCATTCCCCGCCACCAACATGGAGATACAGTTACTCAGTTCAGTCTAGATTGGGGGTGGGGGAGGTCAGGAGAGGAGAGACAGAAATAGCTTCAGGATTGGCCTGCTAGAGCATGGCAACAGTGGTGGCTCTCTCCCTCCCCTCTCTGCTAGAAAGCGCGCCCAGTAGGGGTGTGCCCTTCTATCCGGGGTACAGCTCAGGTCCAGAGCAGAGGATATCAGAAATAGTGCATCCTTTATTTTACAGATGAGGCCAAGAGTGGGGAAATATACAACAAGGTACTAGCAGAGGAGAGGCTAGTTTCTAAGAAGGAAGTCACTAATTAAATACTGTCAGAGAGGTCTAGAAGAGAGACAGCACAAGAAGAGTAGGGGTAGGGGAGAAAGAGCATGGAAAGGGAGACTGGAGCTTACTACATGGACAGGATAGTGGGGACCCCACCAGTCCAGGGGCCCAGGAAGAGGGTTCTAAGCTGCCTTCTACTGTAGGGGATGTGAGAAGTTCAGGAAGATATATCTGGGGCCCAAAGTATGCCAGGTGGAAAGGCCATGGCCTGAGACAGCCCTGGTGGCCTGGCCCTGGGGTCTGACCTCTCCCCTGTGGCCACACCCAGATGTTCTCAAGTGGCTCTAAGTATAACCCATGAGCTCAGCCACCTCCCCCAGGAAAGCATGGGCTACCGCCCCTGCGGCTTGGGAAGTCCCTCCAGAGGGACTATTCCTGAAGGGCCGGCTCAGCAGATCTCTGGGGATCAGATCTATCTCCTAAATCATACAGCCATGCCCAGCAAGTCCAGGCAGGGATAGAAGTAGCTGGAGCCAGTACCTTTTGTCCCTGAAAGACACTCTGCAGCGGGGCCACTTCACAGGCCTGGTGGGCCCCAAACACCTTGCACATGGAGCATGTGGGCACCTCGCATGTGAGACAGTAGATGTTGATTTTCTCATCTTCGTGTTCCTTGCACATGGGGTGGCTGCCCTTCTGCAGGGGCCGACTGAAGTGGAAAACAGTCACAAGTCACGAGGAGGGTACTGAGTCCCTGTCTCCTCCCTACCAGCTCCAATCATAGGAGGCTACCCTAGACTTACACCTTGAACTTTCAGTGGCTGGCTGCCCCCAAACCTTTTCTTTTCATCCTCAGGGGACCCAAGACCTGGAAAGCCAATGACACCCAACCTGTCCCCATATCCCAAGACTCAATCTGCAGTGATGGCGTTTGCCTAAGGCTCTGCCAGCATAGAGGATATGGAAGGTTCATAGAATTCCGGAGTCGTTTCAGTATGCCTGGAAACATTTTAGAGAGGAGGAAACTGGATTTCCAGAAAAGTAAATTGACTTGCCCAAGGTCACCCAGGAAGTCAGGGCAGGGGAGGCTAGTGTTCATTTGCTCTAATTATAGTCACCATAGCTTTTGCTTACTGCAGGCTGGGCTCTGAGCTAGGTAATTTAAACTGATGGCCTCATTTAATTCTATATTTAATCCATCAGACTGTAACCTCCTTCAAGGCAGGGAAACTTGTCTGTTTTCTTCACCCTTGAACCTACACTGTACAGTACCTGGCTTGGAGGAGATGGCAGTTAAATATAGGAAGAAAGAACAAGTCAATAAAGTCAATAACTAGTATAGCAGTTAAGACTGTTCACCATGGAGTGAGTCACACCCTTTCTCTCTCAGCTTCACTACTTGTTAGCTGTGTGGCTTTGGACAAACCTCTGACCTTCTCTGAATCATGAGGATGCCCCCCAGGATTGGAGAGCAGCAGTGTGTGTGTGCCCCAAGTCATACAACTAGTAGGTGAGTAGCCCAGCACAAGCCCATACTCCTACTCCAGAGGTTCTTCTGAGAAGAACCATAGCATACTTTTTGAGAAGAACCATAACATACTTTCTTAGAATGCTTTCTCCCGGGTGGAGATGCCCCCCAGGATTGGAGAGCAGCAGTGTGTGTGTGCCCCAAGTCATACAACTAGTAGGTGAGTAGCCCAACACAAGCCCATACTCCTACTCCAGAGGTTCTTCTGAGAAGAACCATAGCATACTTTCTGAGAAGAACCATAACATACTTTCTTAGAATGCTTTCTCCCGGGCGGAGCCTGTGGCTCACTGAGTAGGGCGCCGGTCCCATATACCGAGGGTGGTGGCTTCAAACCCAGCCCCGGCCAAACTGCAACAAAAAATAGCC
>CAUYQV010034889.1:0-11947 GCA_963574575.1 Galagoides demidoff | reverse complement strand
AAAAAAAAAAAAATAATATTTTTATTTTTTTTTCTTTCTTTTTTAATTTTTTTTCCACTCTTTATTCTTCTTTTTTTTTTTTTTTTTTTTTTTTTTTTTTGCTCAAGCTCAACTTTTTTTTTTTTTTAAGTGAATATCTTGACTTATCCAGTTTAGTCAGTCAAAATAATCAAAACAGTCTGGGTAGGTAGAAACCGCGTGTAACATTTCCCCCGCATTGAACTTCATTGGGAAATTATGTCACAGAGCGGCGTATACGCCCTGCAAACATGGATGTAAACCTTGACTTATAAGTATCCAGTTTCAAATTACTGTATAGATTATAGCAGCATTTGTTTTGCAACAGGAAAAAATATAGTTAGTTTTTATTCCCAACGGCACGCTACATTGTAAGTGCATTAGCAGTTGCATATGTTATAGTGGTAATTCTAATAACTGCCATATATTATTATGGCAATAATAATGTAATTCTTATAACATGCAATATGTGATTTATTGAACGTTGCTGGAATTTATTTTTAAATTATAAATTTGGCTGGTGTTTCAGCACCTGAACTCCCTATGTCCTGCTGTGGGAGTCTATTCATATTCTTCTATTCCTTTGTTTGGATAAGCTGTCACAAGCGCATGTCTGCGATGAGTACACGCCAGAGAGTGTTGAAGCTTGGCAGTCATTAGAGTCCTGGGTTAGAAGTGAAGTGAATGATTGGAATGCAGGGTGAGTAGGTCCATTCATATGTGTCATATTGATACTACCAGAGCTGCTGACTCGGTGATTCAAATATAAGCCACCGTTATTGGAGTATTCGTAGATATTCCACCGTGCTTAAGGTTATGACAGATGAAGCTTTCCTTATGAATTGTCAAAAGGATCACAAACCCTTCTACTGCTTCTATTTCTGTCACCAGCAGCTTGCTTGTTTGCTTTTTAAATTTTTTTTCTTCTAATGCCCTTCAAATATAGTTCTTCAGAATTCTACGTTACAAAAACCCATGCAAAAAGCTCTTGACTTTGTTCCCCCACTTACCAACAGAAAGGACTCTAAACTATTCCAAGAAGACAAATGTCTCTGTTTTCCTTTTAGAGGTCCAAATAAAAATCAAACCCAAATTTCACACTTGTTTCAATCTCTTTAGCTTGTTTCATAAAGTTCTTTTGATTTATTACCTAAATATATTCTAACATAATTTAAGCCCATTTTTTTCAATAGTTATAAGGAAAATACTTCAAATTTGCAGTCCAAATATATGCACATTTGTTCAGTGTAATACCAATCCCTCTTCCTCTGTTTAAACCAATTTCCTTCAGTGTTGGGAGGACTCACCCAGGGCTGTGAGTGCGCCTTGACTAGTGCACCAGAATGCAAGCCCTACCTGACCTCTGACCCTGCTCCTTTTTTATCACTAGTCACATAAGGAATTTATACTTCAAGGCCGACCCTGCTGACTATCATACAGATCCCTTCATTTTATTCTTCTTCATTCATCAAAAAAAAAAAAGCCCTTTTATTTAGATTTTCCTGATAATAACCCTATCTCTTCATTGCTTTTTCTCTAGATTTTTTCCAAAGTTTTAATATCTTTCTCAAGTTAAGGAATGTCAAGGTGACTTATCATAGAGCCTCACCAATATTCAGTATGGAAGTGTGAACTAAAAGCTCTCCCAGTTCACATTCCAATTCATGCTTGTTCAGATCCATGCTGTTTGTCCCTCCATTCATTTTTTCTTCCCTTAGCCAGTTTTACTTATCCTTTTATTAATTCAACATTCCTTCATTGATTCAATACATAGGTATTGCGTGTCATTGTGACTCCCAATTTGGACATCTTATGTTTCGCAAAGCTAGTTGATATGCAAATCAAATGTCCTCTGGGCCCTGTCTGCGGTGGGTAGAAAAGATAGACCAGACCCTAGAGGGCCCAAATGCAGAATGTGGAGGCCGAGGTAACTGCTGAAGACTAAAGTTCTGCGGTAGATATGTTTAGAAAGGTTCCTTTGATGGAAATGCATAGAATTGATTCAAGAAAGGAAAAATACTAAGTAGAGTCTCTTTGAGGAGGTTATAAAAACCAAAATCCACACTTCCTTACCTGAAACCTGGAGGCCAGGCATGCTCCAGATTCAGGATTTTTCAGGTTTTTAGAAGAGTACACCAAAGCATATACCATACATTAGATGCCAGCATCTAGAGAAGTTCCCTGTAGTACATCTCAGTGTTTCTCCAGATAAATTCAAACTAAATGATAATATAAAGAATGTCCATAAAAATCATGTCAGATCATGTCACAAATTATTTTTAAAAACACAAAAATCAAAAACTTAGGGTTATCAAAGCTTTCTGAGTTTCAGCTACAGATGAGAACCTCTGGACATCTGGTCTGGCCTAGAGGAAATACGTCCATGAATTAGTGCAGTGAAGAGGAAGGACGGATACAGGGAATGACGCCGAGGTGGCACTGAGGTGCTTGTTATTTTGTTACACATTATGCACAAAAAAGAAATGTGATGATGATGACTCCGTGGCTTTGAGCCTGGGCGGCTAGAATGGTGGTGTCATTAACAGAACGGAAAAGACGGAGGAGCAGCGGCCTGCTTGGTAAGAACTGGGGGAGGAGGGACATGATGATTAATTCAACTTGAAACATACAAATCTCCAGGACATTATGAACCTGACTGAAATTAGCATGATTAAAGGTGCCTCTTACAGTGTTTGGTGAGGATGTGATGGGGAGCTAATTTAGGAATCAGTAGCCTTTTCGCATAGAACATACTGTATTAATCAAATTTGAAAGTTGAATCTGTCCGGCCTAAGCAGTCATCCTAGACTCTAAGGAAATGGCACAATTGTGGATGGGATTCTAAAATTGGAAAGAAATTTGAGAGAGAATACATAAATTTCAAAATTCTACCTGCATTAAAATGGAACTACTTCAATTTATTGCTGCAAAGCTACTTGTGACAATAAATGAAGGCTTATGGCTCAGTTACAAATATTATCTGACCCACTTTGGGCAATAACCGGAGATTAGATCAGTGACAAACATCATGTGTATAAACTATCAAGTGGCTGAACCTACAAGTACCACATTTTTAAATAGGAGTAAAGTATGGCTTAAATCAGAAAAATACTTGTCTTAACTCTCATGTATGTTTCTAGGAATGTAGTTGTGATCTGACTAGTTAAATAATCACGTTTATCTGAATGAAATGTTGATAAAACATAGTTGAGCTTAAATGACACAAGCAACATTCCACGTTTTGCTGGTTTTCTTCCTGTCAGTCGATATGTTCCAAATGGTTTGCTTCTTCACCACTGTCTATTTAAAAAGCCCCTCGGTAGAGGTGAACGCAATATCTCAGGTCTTTGGGAACCAGCATTATCAAATTATGCACCAGATCCCCTCTTCAACCCCCCTCTTGCTACCTAGAAGCCATTATTTCCCTTTCTGCCTTTGCATAGAGGTGCACCTTCAACTGTGAATTCTTTGAATAGCTCCTCTTGTCACCAGGTCGGATGACTGATGGCAATTAAGTCACAGAACTGGCCTATCTGTGGAAGTTTTGATAAGATGTGTGTAATCACAGAACATGAGAAAGGACTGAACAAGGAATGGCAGTTCAGCCCCCAAACCTTAGATTTTAAGTAATCGTTTAAATGAGGGAAAGAGTCTTGAATAATCAGTGTATGCTTTCATCTCTTTCTCTAAAAAACACATTTTTTTTTCTGGGAAGATAGAGCCATGCATTATTAAATATATCTTTACTTGTATTATTTCACTCTTAACTATGTTTTCATAGAAATACATTTGTTTATACTTTAGCTAGCCTGATCCTCCTAGACCAGTGTTTTCAGAAAAGCAAACTTATTACTTGACAAGGCCGTTAAATGAACTCCAAAGGGGTTAATTTTTCTCACTATTTTAAGCATTTTACTGTCGTGACATGCTCAAGTTTCTCTCCCTAGCAAAGATATAGGTTTAAGAAAATGCATTTCAAATATTAAGAGAGAAAACATCACCAGAATATTCCAAGGAGACGGCTGTCTTCTGACGCAGAAGGTGCTGTGACTTACACCACTACAAGGACATCCTTCTTGGTCCAGATAGCTGTTTGGCTGTGGTCCTTCACATGGAGGAAGGGGAAGTGCCTGTGCATTTCCATGATTTTATGCAATGCACAGACTCAGTGGCCAACTTGGACCATTGAGAATAAGATGAAAGGATCTAGCAGCAGGAAGAAATTGGGCTCCATTTAGGGAAAATGCCCCAATAAAAGAATGGCGAGACCCTGGTGCATATTTCCTAAAGATTTTGTGGAATCCCATTATCTGGTAATTTTAATGAATAAAGTCCAACAATTTTTGTAGGATAATTGATGTGAAGTGCTGCCCAGAAGCTAAGGGGTGAATGAATCCACCTTCACACATCTTTTCAGGCCCTTCAGTTCTATGATTTGTGCATTACATTATTTAGAAGAAATCATAAAGAACTAAATATGCTTTTTTCTGTGTGGCATTAACCACCTTTGTCTGTTAATGTGGTACCTGCCAATTACTTGCATTAATGTAAATGGCTAAAATATACAAATTAAGTTATGAACACACTGCTACATTTAACAGATTAACTGAAAACCTGTGAAGATTTCAAGAGTATATTAAATCTCATAAAAACCATTTCCATGATCTTGAACTAGGAGGCTGCTTTTCCCACCTTACTCCCCCCGCAAAAAAAAAAAAAAAAAAAAAATATTGTGTGGTCTTAGAGCTCCAAATGTGTTCTGAGTGTAGCAGAAGGAATTTAATATACATTTAAAAAGTTGTGTGGTCACCAAGCTACGTGATTTTGGAAGCACTATCCCAACTAATCCTCACAATATTCTTGGCTGTGGGTCAGCACGCTTTATTTGTAAAGAGATAGGCAGTAAATATTTTAGGTTTTTTGGACTTAAGGGTCCCATAGAAAATGGTCAACTCCACCATTGATGCTACACAAATAAATTGGCAAGGCTGCATTCCCGTAAAACTTGACCTACCAAAACAAACCACAGGTCAGATTTGGCCCACCTGTAGCAGTTTGCCAACCTTTGAATGAGTAACAGCTATCATTACTATCACTTACAGAGGGGAGAAATCAATCCCATAAAGGTTATTTCACTAAGTCAAGATTTCACAGGTAAGTGGATTATAGATTAAAATTAGCACCAATGAAATCTATTTGAAAATATATTGATCAACAAATAAGAATAGCATAGAAAATTAAGACATTTAATTTTCGTTACCTAATGGGCTATTAGGAAAATCCTAGACAAGGTAGATTTACTGCTTGGCTTACCCACATCCTCTTCTGGTTTGTTATGGTCTCTGTGACCCTGCCCCTTACAACAGCTGATGGAGCAAAGCATGGGAACTTGACCCATCTGCATAGTTCCCAACAATTCATGATTTGTATGATTGAGTGTGAATTGGAAGGGATTCAATGGATTTTTCTCTTGGGAACTTGGTCTTCAGGAAACATAAGAAATTCCTGGTTAGAAACAATTCCTAGAATTATCCTGATTTTATTATATGAATGTATCAAATTATCACATGTATGCTGAAAATATGTACATCTAATATGTATCTATTGAAAATAAGAGTTATAGAGTTACTATAACTGGAACATTATGAGTGAAGTTTATTTGGGGCCCTAGAATAAGCAATTAAAGGATCTGCGGGGAGGTGGAGGGAGAGAGAGAAGAGGAGAAAGAGGTATAGCCTCTAATTAAGAGAGAAAAATTCAATGTTAAATTTCAGTGTCTGATTCCAGTCCTTGGGGCCTCCATTGTGCTCCATTTGAGTCTATGCCTATGGGTGTTATATCACTAAAATAAATCTCTCTTTGTTAACAGTAGTTTGAGTGGGACTGTGTTCCTTGAATCAAAGGGGCCCTGATTATCCAACAACTTCATAAGATCTTAATTTTTATATTCAGTTGAATAAAATACTCCCCCACTCTCCTCCTCTGAAGGTTTGGGGGTCAGAATATCAATGTCCAAATCTGGGCTCTTTCAGTTTATTCTTTAGAAGACAGATTTGTCCAAGGCTAAAAAAGGTACACAAGGTAATGCAGCTTATGGCTTTTCCAAATTATGTTTATCATCTCTCTATTTTTTCAAGTTTTTAAATCTAGAGGGAAAAAATGTCTAGATTGGAAAGAAGGGCTGAAAGGGTCAGTGGCCAGCTGTATGGGGCTGGCTCATGCTTCTTTGACTCTCTCAACAGGGATGTAGGCAAAACATGGCGAGGGGAGGCAGAAGCCTGGACTCTTGTTCCCAGCTGTTGGCCATATTGCTCAGAACAGGGATCTCCATTCACCCACAGACATGGCCCACTTCTCTTCCAAGCCCGTTTTCTTGACCCATATTTCTAACTTGGTAGTACATGTCACCTTTTTCTAGTCAGTGCCTTAACTACCATTATAGCATTACATTTAGCGCACATACTTTTCTCCTTTTGGCTAAATTAAGATGTGAATGTCTCATATGTGATTCAAATCCATGTGACACTGAAGATGCATCCTGACAGGTTCATTCAACCCACCTGATTCCCAGGCAGCCACGGTGGACAGTTCTTGCTTCTTGGAAATGTCTCACAAAAAAGTATGTGCTGAATTTCCCTCCATTTTGCTTTCTCTGGAGCTATGCAAGGTCAGCAGGTAGAACAAGGCAGCAGATAGACACAGCCCAGAGTCACAGGGGGCTGGATACCCCTAGAACAACCATCAACCAAAGGAGATTGGGGTTTAGGAAAGAGATGCCCAGATACCTCTCCTGCAGTAGGTCAATTCTTCAGAATCTTTTCAGGGAGATGGAGTGCTGGGTTCCTACTGTGGCCCCATGGTTTGGTTTATCTCTTTCTCCTGTCTCTGCTTTCTGATATCACCTCCTAAATAAACCACCACCTTTCAAATCCCAGTCCTAGGGTCTGCCTTTAGGGAATCCAAACTAAGATAATGACTAACTTATAATTTTTGCATACAACAGTCAGTGTTCATAAATGTACTTTCTACTGGCAGAATACCCAAGAAAGTCATGGTAAGCTGTTTGTGGTGGTAAATAGTGGAACGTCTGATGAGAAGCCACGAATCTCCCCTCCCGTGGAGCCATCGCCAGTCTTTTGTCCATAGGTGTCAGTATATTTTACTAGCTCAAGGACATTGTTTATCGACTATCTTTTTCACAGGTTATTTGATTCAATCTTAGATCAACTCCCCTCCCCACAATGTGTGCAAAATCGTCTCTTCCATGTTTTTTTGTCTTCATGGGCAGTGTTTTTATTATTGATCAAGTGGTTTGGGGACCAGATTAACTAATGCTATGACAACAATATTTTTTATGTGAAGTCTGACTTTCTCTACCTTGCTGAAATATCACAGAATATTTGAGCCACAGGAACCCTTACACATGGTCCTGCCTACACTTTGATGTTGTAGTCGGGGAAACTAAGGCCCAGCAGAATTAAATAACTATTCCAAGGGTCTAATTCACAACAGAGAAAAAATTAGGATTCAAACCAATTGGTTTTCAGTACAAGGGTCTCAGCTCACAGCTTTCAAAGCTAAATATAATGTTTGACTGTTTCCTTTTCATTTATTTTTTCAAATGTTATCTATAAAACTACAGGTTCTGATGCGCTTCTGTGCTATTCTCATGTTGGAATAGAATCAGGTGGCACAGAAGCTATTGTTACAGCCCCAGAATAATGTCTGGCGTTTTCAGTGGCACAATTGGAGCCTCCATCAGCGACATCCTAGTCAACATACCGTTTGGGGCAAGAGGCTAAACCACCATTGATCCCATGCCTGTGAACCTTCAGAGGCTCCTATGCTACAGAAGCCCCTTCCTACACGGGAACTGCAGAATTAGGCACATTAATAATCAAAACTCTCCAAGAATATCTCTGCATCAAATCAATCCAAGCATTAGCAAAGCAGCCAGAAACGTTTTCTTGGAGGCGTCTCCTTGACTCTCACGTATTTTCTCACCAACTGCTGGCCCCGCTTTTTTTTGCCTTGGATCCAACTCCATTATCAAAGACGCCAAGGCAAGCTCTGCAATTGGATTGTCTGAAAATGAACAACACGCAGCTAGTGAGGAACAGATACTGTAACACCCCACGGTGCCTGTGAAATTCACACACCCGGAGAACCAGAACCCTCCAGATGATGGAGGAAAATGGCAGCTCTCAGGAGAAACAAGAGACTTGACAGGTAACACCGAAAAGAGGTTTACTGAGGAGCCAAGGCTGAGGGGGTGACCTCTCAGGGACCTGCCTCAAACTAATGGTAAACAACCAACCTTGTGCTGAGACAAAAATCGGAATTTTATGTTCTGTGAGGTTGGGGCTTGAGTGCAAGTCACATTAGCACAATACTGGAACCCGAGGAGGAGCTCTCTACCATCAGCCGTGGTCGTACTGGTCACATTTCTTTAACCCCAAGGTCTCTGTGGCGGTTGACCACACAGAGGATGAATCCCTCAGAGTTTATTTTGCAATTTGTAACACCACCAAATTAAAGGCATCTGGTAAACATGTCTAAACTGGCACTATAAGCTTGGTTTTCCGATAGTCTTGCATCCTTTCTCTGCAAATATTAAGTGCTTTGTTTGCTTTTACAGACTTTTTTGAGTTTCAATTTTATTTTTATTTATTTATTTTTTAGAGATAGAGTCTTACTTTATCACCCTCGGTAGAGTGCTGTGGCATCACAGCTCACAGCAACTGCCAACTCCTGGGCTTAGGCGATTCTCTTGTTTCAGCCTCCCAAGTAGCTGGGACTACAAGTGCCCACCAAAACGCCCAGCTATTATTTGGTTGCAGTTCAGCCAGGGTTGGGTTTGAACCCACCACCCTTGGTATACGGGGCCAGCGCCCTATTCCCTGGAGCCACAGGAG
Source organism: Galagoides demidoff (assembly GCA_963574575.1). NCBI lineage: Eukaryota > Metazoa > Chordata > Mammalia > Primates > Galagidae > Galagoides > Galagoides demidoff. Next base: position 3,014 of record CAUYQV010034889.1, on the reverse strand, counting down.
CCCCTTGCTTTTAATAACTATAATTCTAGAACTTTTCTCAAGTTTAACAAACATTTAACTTTTTCATTTTAATCCTGCCTTAGTTTGGGTTTCCCAAGAAGCTAGCTGTAAGCGAGGGTCCTTCAATGTCAGCACTGTTGAAATTCAGGTCCCTTCTCCCTGCCAGCCCTGGTAACCTCTGTTCACTTTCCGTGTCTATAAATTTGACATGAGGGACCTTATATAAGAGGAATCATACAATATGTGTCCCTTGTGATTAGCTTATCTATTTACCACAAAGTTCTCAAAGCATATTGTTGAGAGTTCAAAGTTCTTGTAGCATATTGCCGAATTTGCTCCCTTTGAAAGGCTAAATAATATTATAATCTTCCATTGCATGCATATACCACACTTGGTTTATCTAGCTGTCTATTGCTGGACACTCGGGTTGCCTTCCCCTCTTGTCTATTGCAAACTATGCCGTCCTGAACACAGGTATATAAATATTCCTTCAAGTCTCTGCTTCGGGTTTTTCAGGGTACACACCCAAACATGAAATTGTAGCATTGATTATCTCTGGAGTTCCCTGCATAACAAATAACAGAATAGAAAACTCCAAGCTGAAAGATAAGCATGCCAGGAAAGAAAACAAGTTGCCCATACATTTCTAACGTCAGGGTCATCAGTCTCCACGACTCCAGTCAAAGCTGAGCTGCTTTAAGTATAAAACACCTAAGTAAATTGTCTATAATCACCACAGCTTCGTGTTCTAAAAACAGTTGTATTTGTCTCCTCCCTTGCCTTCTGATGAAGAGCTTTGTTTATGAAATTCCTGTCTTCTGAAGTTCTTGAAAGATCTCAAGTGAGTTGTCCTCAGAAGTGATGGCAAAAACATTGCCTGGCAAAGCCGGTGATTGACAGCACCTTTTTTTAGTTACCTGAGTTCTATGCCTTAATTCTCTCCCACTTTCCATTTTCCCTTTGTTTCCCAGAGTTTTGCAGCAAACTGCTGTTTAGCAAAAGAGAAGCCAAATTCAGACTTAGGCCAAACCCTAGTTATAGTCTGTTTCTTTTTGTTGTTGGTACCAGCATCACATCCCACCTGGACAGACCTGCCAAGTTTTTTGGATTTCCTAGAGGAGGTTTTTATTCTGTCTGCTTGTCTGCACTTGTATACAAAACCTGTAATTATATAATAGGTGAACTTACCGTTGTGCTATTGTGCTTTCTTGTCTTTTTTTAAACCAGCTGAATTGGTCCTTTTTATATTTTGAGCCTATTGTTACCTTTAAAACTGTTACAGTTTCCTTCCCCCGGCTTCTGATACTTTAGCCTTTGTGCCGCAACCAAATATTTATGTAAAAATATATTTTCAAAAACTTGTCTTCTGTTGAAATTTTTAAAATGTTATGCTTCTGGTTATAATTTGAAACTTTTCATGTTATAACTCCACATGACTACTGATGAAATAATTTTTGTTCTTAAACTATGTTATCCTATTTTTAGATAGGAAAGACCATCTATGAAAGTCGTCAAATACTGAGTATGCATATCGAATTCTTTTACTTAAAGGTGCCTATCTTCTAATTTGTGATGTCCCTAATCTACTTTTATTAAGTAAATGTTGTGTGGTTAACACATCACGTGGACTTTTTGAATAGTTATATAAAATATAGGAAGTTTAAAGTATAGTGAGTGCTTGATGAAATGTTGATTGACGGAAAGACTGACATTGTAAAGGGAATAGAGGGAAGGCTATGCCAAGATCAAGTTCATGATACTGTATACTCTGCACTTCAGTGTGGTGATCAAACTTGTTACTGTCATGGCTGCTAACCCGAAGCTCTTTATTTCTGTGTGCTGTTTTCTTCAAGATCTACGGAATATTTTGTCATAGAACTCGCCTTTGTTTGCTTTTTATTCTCTTCACCTGAATGGCAAGCTTGAAGGAAGATGGATGATATTTATTTTCTACCCCTTAACACCCAAGTGATTTTGAACTTGAACAGTGCCAGGAACCACAGAACCCTCTCAAAGGGTTGACTGTTGAAGTTGTTACTGTTATGTTTGTGGTTGGGATTTTTCTTCACCAGATGTAAACAGATTAGCAGATTATTGGATTGTTCTCGGTGGGTATGCCTGAGGACAGCTGTTTAATGGAATTATAGATAAAATAAACCAGTAAGGATTCAACATCAAGGTTTTATCTTTGAATATGTGTCTTAAGAATAAGAACTTATGGACAACCATGTCTAATGCTCCTACTTTCATTCTTTTTTTTTGAGACAGGGTCTCACTTTGTCAATCTTGGTTGAGTGCCATGGTGTCATTGCTCACAGCAACCTCTGATTCTTGGGCTTAGTGATTCTCTTGCCTCAGCCTCCCAAGTAGCTGGGACTGCAGACACCCACCACAATGCCCAGCTATTTTTAGAGGTGGGGTCTCGCTCTGGCTCAGGGTGGTCTCAAATCTGTGAGACTCAGGCAATCCACCTGCCTCAGCTTCTCAGAGTGCTGGGATTACAGGTGTGAGTCACCATGCCCAGCCCCTACTTTCATTCTTTTTATCAAGAAAAAGAATACTTGGTAACTTTCTCATCTACAACCTGTTTTTCTTTCCTTTATTTATTATTTTTCTTTTGGAAACAGAGCCTTGCCCCCAGGCTGGAGTGCAGTGGCACAATCACAGCTTACTGCAACCTCCACCTCTTCGGAACAAGTGATTCTCCTGCTTTGGCCTCTCAAGCAGCTAAGAATACGTATAGGTATGCATCTCAATGTTCAGATAATTTTTTACTCTTTTTTTGTAGAGACAAGTTCTTGCTATGTGATCCAGGCTGGTCTAGAACTTCTGGGCTCAACCACTCCTTGTCGCCTTTCCCCGTCCGGCGGTGAGGGCGGCACCGTGCGTGTTCGGTATGTGAAGGGAGAAGAGAGCTATAGTAGCTTTAGAAGGAGAATGAAAGAACACGCACACAGTTCAGACTTGGAGGTCGCGCCTAGAAAGTAAAGAAAGACAAGAGACAAAGTGTAGTT
>CAUYQV010034882.1:0-18302 GCA_963574575.1 Galagoides demidoff | reverse complement strand
CTGCAGTGGTGAAATTTATGGTTATTATTTAGTCTGCGAGCTTTCAGCGCACCTGGATAGAAAATTATGTATTGCACACCAAACACTCATCCTGAATCTAAACAACTAAACAATAAAATACCAATGATTTTTTTTTTTTTTGTGACAGAGTCTTACTATGTTGCCCTCCGTAGTACTGTGGCATCAACAGCTCACAGCAACCTCCAAATCTTGGGCTTCAGTGATTCTCTTGCCTCAGCCTCCCAAGTAGCTGGGACTACACACGCCCAACACAACATCCAGCTATTTTATTTTGGTTGTAGTTGTCATTGTTGTTTGGCAGGCCCGGGCTGGGTTTGAAACCACCAGCTCTAGTGTATGTGTCTGGCATCCTAGCTGCTGAGCTACAGGTGCTGAGCCAAAATACCAATGATTTTGATTTTGATTCTAAATATCTCATGTTATGACAAACTTCTGACAAGACAGTTCAGCCTATCTGGTCAATGAGAGGCAAACTAAGTTTCAAAACCTTTTGTATCTACAATTCTATAATTCTGTATAGAGATACAGCTGTCATGATGGCCATCTTGATGAATCTGAAGCAGCACAAGAGATGTCAGAGTACTTTTGGAATCATTGGAAAAGATCACTTCATTTCATTCACTGACCATGTTAAATCTACTTAATTACTTCCTAATTATTTAAATTGATGAACATTGATAGTATAGATTGTGATTATTAATTAACATGGAGCTTACAATTCAACTGGAACAAAATAATAGCTTACTTGTGCAGGGTATCTGGAGAAGCAGGAGGGCATACAAGTTAACAGTTCAAATTCCAGCTTTGCCATTTACTAGCCGAGCAAGGAAATATGTGAGGCAATTACTCAGCCATCTCGTGCCTCCATTTCTTTACCAAGAAATTGAAGAAAATCCTGGCCCCTCCTAATGGATGAATTATCATGTATGCAGTGCTTTGAATAGTACCTATGGTCTACTAATCACTCAGTCAATGTTAGCTTATTATTACTACGGTTGTTGTCATAGCATTTTCCAGTTTGCTTAGTATTTTTACCCACATTTTCTCATTTCAGCCTCATGGTGACTTGTAAGGGTAGACAACAAAAGGCAATTCTTAGGAGTTTAAATTTCTAATTTAGTTATGTTACTATTTGGTCAGATGACTACATCTGCAAGCTGAACTGCTTTTGCTACTCTATTATTAAAATCTAAGTCAAGTTAAGTAAGGCAAATGTCATAATTAAAGTGAGATAGAAAAGAGTGACTGGCTCATGGTCTCAACACTAGTAAGTGGTGTTAGCAGCAACACTACACCTCACATCTTTCGACTGATAATCCATCTCTCTCACCATATCCTGGTGTCTCCTTCTCCACCATGCTGAGTGCTACTATAACATGGTATTCTGTCCCTGGGACAATGTCTTCTTAGCCATGTATTTTAGGGTTCCAGGTTAGAGTGGAGAAGCTGAGAACATTCTAGTTTTTGAGATCAAAGGATCATTTTACCAACCTCAAGTTGGATACCAGTCTCATAGCATGTCTCAGTGCCCAGATTAAAGGATTCCCATTTGACAAAGGTTTGTGTAGATTACTGCTAAATCTTTTATGATACCCTTCAAGTCCAATGCCTTTCCAAATTAATAATAAGTAAAAGAAATGATAGCAGAAGACACGAGAGAATTGAACCTGTAAATGAGCCCTTTGTATCAAATTCTGGGATTTTTTTCCTCCAAAGTCTCATTCAGGGATCTTGAATTATTTGGTGGGTTCTTGGAATCTTAATGGCACAAAGCACCCTCCTGTTAGCTCTGGGAAAATCCTCATAAGCATGCAAATAGTTCTGATATCTTAGCAACTAGGATATTACTTAGATCCATACTTGCCCTCCCCCAAATCTGGATCAAATTATTGGAAAGTGAATGATCCAGCTCCATAGACTGTATAAACATTAGAAAAGAGATATCTGTTAACACCAGATGGCCTTATCTGTAGATAATGAAATATAGACTATAAGAGAACTGCATAAGCATTGTCCAGATGGATAAAATAAAATAAAAATATAAGCCAAAGATGGTTTAAAATATCAATCTCTATTTTAAAGAACCTGGGTCTACTGATGTTCTTTTAGCTCACATCTTGCAGTTATTTACTTAGATTTTAATAATAGAGTAGCTAATGCAGTTCAGATATAGTCATCTGACCAAATAGTATCATAACTAAATTAGAAATTTAAACTCCTAAGAATTGCCTTTTGTTGTCTACCCTTTTGGTGCTTTTTAAGAAAATAAGTATTTCTAGGTTATCTGGGGGATTTTGACATGGATGCAAAATATGAGTCTGTGCTTTGTCCTTTGGCCCCAGGAGCTGGGATGAAATCACATGATTTAATCATTCTGAATCCATGTGGCTCCTCTGAGATAGAGCCAGATGTAACCAGAGGATTTATAGAGTGTAAAATTCGGAATGGATTAGAAAAGCCTTTCTGTGTTCAGCCCAACACATCTTAAATCAACATCCCTGAATGGACCAGAGCAATCTCTGGCTGGCCTGGTGGGGAGGTTGCCATGGCAACTGACTGGCAAGCTGAGCCAGTGGAATGTGAACGCAAACAATAGAGTGATAAGACTGTACAGAGCAGCACGCTCGGGCTGCTTCTGCCCAGGTACAGTGACGCACGGGGTAGACGTGTAGAACTGTCACTGCTTTTTGTACCTTCATGCAATTCTGGCAGCTCATTTGAAATTTATCAAGTGTCCTTTCCCATCTGTTGGTAAAAACATTACTGCTGATAGATAACAGAAGCTCTGGAAAAATCAGCACCCACTTGATAGGTGCAGTGGTGTACAAAGCCCTGGAGGGCTGTTACCATAACCGTACTCAGAAATTGCCTAAAGGAGGTCGAAACTGGCTAAGGTAAATTCTATGTCTCTGTAGTGCCACCTTGTGTCCTTAGATGCTAACAATTTAATAGAAGCCCACTCGAGATTCATCGCTGGGCAAAAACAGGGCAGGCAAGCAGTTAGAGCTGGGTTATGCTGGAGCTTGGTAGTCTCCTTTGCAGACTGAAATATGCACATGAAATCTTCTAAGCCTCAAGTTAATGAAGAAAGAAAATTAGTAATTTTGGTAGAATCTAGAAGTTGGAAAAGAATAAAATACCATATTATACCAGTCCTGGAAAAGATTGCAAGAGACCACATGGTGGGCTACAGATGGGAGAAGGGTAGCAAAGATGGAGCATTCTTAATCTCGTCATGACTAACGTTTGGAAAGGATTTTTTAAAAAGCTATTCGGGCATACAGGTGACATAAATTAATTGATAGAGAAAAATAAAATGTGGATGACACCAATTCCACTCCATAACTCTTGTCCATGGTTAATGGGTGGCAGTGAGATGGTAGCATTTGTTCAAAGAGCATCACATACCTGCCTCTCATCTCTTACCCACACCCCACCCACCCCTGCTGCGGGCGGGGCCCCCATCAATTCTTCACCATTCAAAACCATAACCAAGTCCCACTTAATTTCATAAACATGAAATGACCAAATTGTGGTTTTGTGTGTTTCTTCCAGGGTTTGAGTTTTTTGAAACAAGTGCCAAGGATAACATCAATGTCAAGCAGACATTTGAGCGCCTTGTGGATATCATCTGTGACAAAATGTCAGAGAGTCTGGAGACCGATCCGGCCATCACTGCGGCAAAGCAGAACACAAGACTCAAGGATACGCCTCCTCCACCGCAGCCCAACTGCAGCTGCTAATGTCCCCAGGCACACGGGCAGCTCCCGGGGCCTCTGGTTGCAAACAAACAAGCATTTCTAAATGGTCTATTAGCCTTCGTTTATACTGCCTAATACTTATTTGAAGGGAGTCTTTGATGTCAATGGCTCGTACATGCATTCAGTTCTTGGGAGATTTCCTGTGTTAATATGTGGCAAATATGTGATCTTAAATTTGTAAGGACTATCCACCTATAACCATCTGCATGTGACTTGTTATTTGTCTTCTAGGCTCTTTCTGTTTCAAATTTCTTCTCAGTTAGGCTACTACTGGGACCTCAGACTATACTTTCACTGCAACTGACTTTTGTGCCACGGATGCAAATTATGCTGTTCGCTTGTAGGCATGAAGACCAAGGAATTGCTTATGTGTGTGTGTGAGCAAGGGGAGATGTCAGGAGACTTCATTTGCTTTATTCTTAACTGAAAAGCAGGGAATCATCCCTCATGATTAGGGATACTGTCTCGGGTCTGGTCAGTTGGCTGTTAGGAAATGTGTCCATTTTTCATTGTTATTAATAACTGAGATTATTGACCATAAAGAAATTGAACTACTATTTTAAGCCCTTACACGTTTCCTAAGCCATTAATTTACCTGATTGGAAATAGATTTAAACAATAATCTTAACATGTTTGTATAAGTAAATACCCTCCCCCAGGGCTGCTCTTTCTGCTGATTCTACCCAAGTCTCTGAATATTTGAGAGCACTGAACAGATTGAGAGGGGTATCTGTTGAATGCCAGTTATGTGGTAAGCATTTTAGCCAAGAAGGACGGCATAGGTAGTAGTAGAATTCCAATATCCCTTCATATCCTCAATGATTTATCCCCTGTAATACATACCATCACCACCACCACCACCATCCTTTCTGGAACCATCACCAACTCTAGGAATAGAGGTCATATTGAAGCTTGTTAGGGCCCCTCTTCCCCAGCCATTGCCTTCTGCTCAAACCCCAGCTAAGTTTCATCTATTTAGAAGCTATTTAAATGATATCTGCAAGGGTCCCATGTTGAAGAAAAGATAACTTGTCATGTTTAATCATTTATAACCTAGATGTTCATAAATTCTATAGCATATCCCCATTTTGTGCGTGCTTATGTTACACAGAAAACACTCTTTGTAGCTTAGAGTTACAGAAACACTTAGGATCTCTAGCAATTTGACAGAGGGATGGAGCCATTTGAACATCCTGATTTTCTAATCCCAGATTCCCTACACATGGTATATGAATAACAATCAAATAACAAATCCTACTGGCTGTGTTGAGCAACAGGGAGACTTGGCGTCTGTATTACTGCCCAGAGATTATTTCCAGCTATCATTTGAGGATGGCAGCAGACACTGTTTTGGCAAATTTGGAAAAACAGCTCCATTTGGTGAACTTTTGCTCTCTCTCTCTCTCCCCCCCTCTCTTTTTTTGTGGTTGTGTTAAAGGTTTTTCAATTCCTCTTTTCAAAAATAGAGAAGCTTCTCATCAAAGTAGTAGATGCAAGTTTATTGTGCAAGGGGATTGACAGGAAAACACATATACCTCTGAAGATGTCTCTGAAAAATAAGTGCCTACAAGGCAGGGAACCAGCTCACACAACTAATCAGTAAGTTAAAATATAAGAATTAGAGGAGAAAGGATTCGGGATTGTCTTCAGCATATGCATGCTATTTCTTACCTTTCTAGCTTAAGATCCACTTCTCGGCAGCAAATTTCTCCTTGGCCCCGTGCGAGGCAAGCCTTAGCTTAGTGCATACACGATAACATTAATGCTTTATTAGATTTTAATGGGGTAACCAGCTTCAAAATCACAAAATTTACAGAGAAGCAGGGGCATAAAACCAGATTTGTTTGCAGCTGTAGCCTGTTTGCGTGGCGTTGTAATATTTCTATCCTCCAGGACAGAATGCGGCCCTGTGAAATGATGCAGCTATTAAGCTCACATTTATGATCTAATGGGAAGCCGTAAAGCCAGGATATTTTTTCCATTTTCACTCACAGCCCCCAATCTACACATCCAGATAGATATTTCAGATGGCTTGTAAAGAGGGACTTTGATGTATGTCTTGTTGTAAGATGCAAAGCAAAATGAGACAGGGCTATAAAGGGAAAGGAAAGGAGCTGAGTTCTGCTCTCTTGAAAAGCCCTTTCCTGAAGAGCTGATCGCTATTGGAATCAGTTGGCCCCTAGATGAGACCTAAGCCTGAGGCAAGTGCCCACCTGCAGAGGGCAAAGATGCTGAAGGTGAGCCATTTTATGCGAGTCCGGGACACAGAAGCAACAGCAGCAGCGGTGTCATGGCCAATCGGTATTTGATACTTTCTATTTTCCAAATGCCCAGGGAAGCAAAAAGCCTTTTTAATTGATTCTCAGTTCCGAAACTCCCACCCTGCTAGGAATTCCATTCCAAATAATTCAAGGAGAAGTTTCTGGAGAGGATGTCACAGAGCTCAAGAGAAGGAACACCTGTGTTCTTGCTGTAAAACACATAGGAAGAGAGGATATACACTATTCCTAATCTCCTCAAGAAGTCCTAGCTTCAAACTCAAAGTTGGCACATAGAGGAACTGACCCAGGGTTAACTGAGTGAGATTTTATTGGCATCGAGCTATGTTACTTATAAATTATAGCTCTATAGTCCCAAGGTTTTTCATCCTTTTGGCCACTACACACACACACAAATACCTCCATCTACTAACAGGCTAAATATATACCAATGGCCTAACTAAATTTGTGTTGAAAATAATGACACACCTTAAAAATTGCTTGTGTTAGTGTGTAAATCTTAGACATCCATTTCTTGTCTTTTATGCAATTAAATTAGGGTTGTAAGTATGAATTTCTCTTCTACTGCGACTCATCACCTGACCACCCTTTCTCAACCAAATACTTGCAGGAATACACCTTGTTTCAAGCAGATGCTTCCAAGAGCTCTGGTGGTGTTCCCTTCCTTTCCTTTCCTAAGGTGGCTGAAAATTGGACTAAAAATTATTTCGCCCAAATGGCCGTCCTCAGAGTGAATCGGCGCTTCGGCTTCTGGGCCTGTGGATGGATGTAAAGGTGCACACCAAGTGAGCATCCCGTCCGCAGGCTCAGAAGAAGAACTGATTCATGACAAGGAATCAGTTCGTTGTTGCTCCTCTCGCTGAACATCTTCTGTTGCTGTGATGAACTTCTAAAGGCTATGAGAACCAAGAGGCTCAGAGTTCCTTTTTAGGGTCGCTCAAAGTTCAACATTCCTTTGTTGCCTGGTAAACAAGTGCTAAGATTTTCATTTGGAAAGGGATCTATGATGGTGCCTTCAGTTGTAGTAGAAAGCTGCAACCCTGGGCTGATCGGTGCGAAATGTAAGTTCTACAAAATGACAACGCTAATCATACAAGACATCCAGGTGCTCACGGAACAAATGTACCAGTTATCTCCTCTACTTAAACTCTTACCCAGATTAATTACAGACCCTTTCTTGAGCACATTGGTGATTTTTTAAAAACCAGTTTAAATTTTCAGTTTTAACTATATCTATGCTGACAATAGATTTTCAGGTATTCAACCTTATTCCTTTTAAAAAATAAAACATATTCTCCTATTAACTGAAATTCCCTGAAGCAGCATTGATTTTAGAGCATGGTAGTCCAGAATCAGTGGTTCATTTTGATGTGCTTTATCAAACATGTTCCTTAGTGCATGTACTATGTAATCTTTTAGTTAAACCATGTGACATTTGTGGGACTATATTCAAAGCATATCCGCCATCTACCAAGCTGTAGCAAGCCGAGGTAGCACCTGCATGTGAAAAACTGTGATATAACTTCTATTTTAAAGTCATGAGTAGACCAAAAAAATTACTCCTGTGTGTTTGTTAATAACCTTCATAGTACTACTGGAATGCTCAGTCAGGTGTTTTTGGTGTGGCATACTTGGGAACTGGCCTGTCTGTCTGAAGAACCCTTTCTCTCTAAATTCCAGTTTGCATGACTAGAACCTGGAACTCTGTTCCTTGGTGTGCATACTCACTCAGCGTGCTATGTCTGCTGTGTCAAGGTGCTGTAGGAGAACTAGACCCATGTGGTCTTCCTAATCCCTCCCTGGGAATGGAATCTCTACTGCTCTGCTCAGCTCTTCCTCCTTGCATACACTACCTGTGTTCTCACAGTTTGCCAGTAAAATGAGTGAGACTTTCTGATGTGCTGAACCTTGTAGGATTAGAGTCAGCTTTTTGGAGTTCTTCATAGTTGAGGTGAATTTTTGACCAAAGTCAGTTACAGACATAAACCTATTTTATATCCTATAATTCACTGGGAAAAATTGATTAGAAGATTAAATATAGAAAAAAATCTTTACTCCTAGACTACACTTAAAGGGCTCTAGATTCTAGAAATACAGTATCCCCCAGAGGGACAAAAACAAGATATCTAAAATATATCTACCTATTGCTACTGGTATTTCATAAATAAATGTATTTTTTCTTAAAAACCTTTACCGAAATGCTTAACACGCCAATCAAATAATATTGCCCCTGATAAACTAAAATACTTATTCTTAGATTACATCTATAGTACTGCCCTTCCCAACACAGACTCACTCAGCTGGTATAGAGGCATCAGGTAAAGTCTTATATCTTTGTTTAATGAAGGGAAAATTGTATCTATGGTGCTTTCTCAGTGCTAAGGAAAAGGGAGCTTTTGCTGTGTTCCAACTATAATTCACATGTGATTGGAAAAGGTCCATGAAATAGGTATTTCAGTGATATGATTTGATCAGTCTGTGTATCTGTGCACATAATTAATGCCTAGTAAACAGAGAGAGTGGAGAGAAAATACACTTTGCAAACATTCTGGATAGCTGAAATGAATTATTTCAAAACTTGATTCAGAGTTCAGATATTAAGAATAGACATTCTAGCTAGTGGACAAATTGAACTATTTGTAGTTCTCTCTTACTTTCTGATTTTTTATCATTCCAGTTTTTTAAAGCACGATGCTTGTAGAATGCGGACCAAGCATAGGAAAGGAGACTCAAGTTTCACCATTTAATTTCCATGAGCAATCATTATTAGTGGAGTTCCAACCAGTCGTGACTTGCTGAAATGAGGTTTGGGGTTACCTGTGTGTTTCATCCAACCTGTGTTCATACTTTCCTTCATTGTGGGCAACTGAGAGTTGGCTGTGGCTTTAGTTCTTAAATGCAAGTGTTTTTACATTTTTGTTGTTGGGGGCTAGGGATTGCTTAGGTTTGTGAATGCTGTTCTTAGAGACACAGATGGTACATGAGCCACTCAGGCACCTGGCCTTTCAGGGACGTGAGCATGACCTACATCTGTCTAGGGTTCTGTACTTCTTCTTGTAAAAGTGAAGTTTGGGTATTGTTTTCTGTGCCAATATGATGGTTATTCCATGAATTATCTCATCATCCTTAGGGTGTGTGCTGAATGAAAAGTGTCCTGTAATTCCTGTTAATATATTGTTAATGTCAGACGTGATGTAATACCGTTGGACTGTTCAAATGTACAACTATTTAATGGTGTTTGTAGAACTGACATGTCTTAAATGTTGCATGAAATATGTTATAAAAATAGATTTGTTTTCTATTTTTCAACACCTCAGAATTGAGGGTTCATGGGCCAATAAGTGCAATATTTAATGACTTACTCAGTGTATATAAACTAGTGTGAAAGAGTGAATAATAATGAATGTGTGAGATGCTTTGACAGCTGTGTGACTTATTCAGATGTTTTTCTCGTAGCTGTAATTGTCTAGTGGTGCAATTTATACAGTTTATCTTATTGGTGTCATGTAAAACTCCTCTGTGCCTACTTCAAAGTACTTTTTTTCCTATAAGACCAAAAGTTTAGTATCTGCAAATATATGTCAACGTTATCTTTCAGAATTGTCAATTTTATTTTCAAGACAGAAGACTTTTAGTTAATTTTATAAAAGTATTCCCTTCTGTAATTAAAAATTCTCCTTCAGTGGCGTATCACAGTGTACATTTTACTTTCCAGCAACTGATTTAGATACCTAAGAAAAATGATGTGCAGAAGGAAAAGTCACTGTTTTTCTTCTCAGAAAGGTTGATCATATGTTCTGTCTACTAAGAATTTTCCCTTCTATATTTGTATGTATGCTTTCCTGTAACTCAACCTTGTGTTCTGTTTGAAAATTTAACACTGTTAAATCTGGGAACCCTAAAATATCAATGTCTTTTTATGTTGTAGCTACTGTTAGATTTACTTTGACTTCTCAATTGTCCATAGTGGTCCTGTAAGAGAAGCAAAAATCAGAGTCCAAAATCCTTAAATATTTTTAATGCCAGCATAAACTCGTATGTTCATCCTCAAACCCTGTTGCTTAGTTGCACAATTGGTGGCCTGGAACTTCACTAAGATGCAAAATCGATAAATTATGTCTAGTTGCCAGATAACTTAAAGCTGTATATGTATATGAAGTTAAAAGTAAGTCAACCACATTGAATTCCTGTTTGCCATTTTACTTTTTGAGATAAAACATTCATTTGAATATTGTACTATGCCATTGCATTCAGTTAGTTGTGTAAATTGTGATGCCCTAGAAAGGAAAACAAGGTATGATACGACATATTCACTAAAAATAATGGAAGGCTGTTGGTTCTAGATGACTATGGCCATTGTTCAACATATAAAGCCCTCAGTTCTCTCTATGGCATTTGGCTAGAAATTGACATATAAGAATGTGCCAATTATATTAAATGTATTTGAACTATGTGGGTGATATGTAGCCCAAATTTAACTGTGATAGACTGAAATTTGTACTCACCTCTCAAAACCCACTGAAGAAGTCAATAAAGGTGGATAAAGGAGGGAGATTAGTCACAACTTTGTGCCAAACTTAAAGAAAAAAAAAACAGAAGCAAGTAACCAACATTGGAATGATAACTTAAGTGTGTGGTTGAATGTTTAGTTGTTTGTCACATAGTTACTGAATCCAACCTGGAAGTGGCATGGCTCCTGCCTCTAATGAGAATGAGAAGTAATTCCTATAACCTGGACATTGGGCTATAACCTGGACATTGGGTTATGTTGCAATATACGAGCACAGAGAATAGGGGAGGGGAGCACAAGAATTGGAAGAGTCAGGCATGGCACCACTGAAGACATCAGACATAACCCCAGAAAAAAATTAGATAGTGAGGAGATTGAGCCAGGCAAGTAAGTGAGAAAGGTGATGGTATATTCCCTGTTAGTGGAAGAGTGGCAGAGCTGGCAGCTAGACCATGATTTTTCCTGAGCCAGCCCAGTGGGGCCTCTGAAGCCCTCCAAATTGCCCCAGTTTAGTTCCTCACATTTTGATCTCCATGAAGAGGCCAAACTGCTGTATGATCATCTTTCTCTGTTCTGAGCAGCCCTAGACTCTGCCACAAAACACAACTTGCTTTAAAGCCACATTACAGTAGTTGATTTAGACATTTGTCAATGCACCAAACCATGAGATGTTGTCTAACTGAATGTCACCCGGACAGATGTGTATGTACCCAGAAATTTTTCTGTAGCACCATGTTTCCCATAAAGAGCGCTGGGAAATGCACAGATGAAGACCTTTCTTTGGAACTGGGCACTTTGACTCCTTCTCAGTAACTGCACTGTGGAACTCTTCTTGAGAAAATACTGAAAACAGCTTAATGCTTTCATATAGTGATGGTGACGTTTAGTTGAAAACAACTGCTGCGTAGCAACTATTGTGACTCTTCCTGTTTCCACAGGAGCTCTTGTGTGAGTTTAAAGCTATGAAGTGTATTCACCTTGTGAAGTTTTAATTCTCTTTATTGAAATTAATTGTGTAAAAACAGTATGTGCTCTATTAGGTATTCAGTTTGTATGTGAATTCTGTATAGGAAGTGGTTTTTGTTCTTTTGAGTTTATCCTGTTTTATTTCTTGAAGATTACAATAAATATCTAAAGAGACTATATTCCTGAATTTCTGTCTTAGTCTGATCAATGTTTTCTTTTAATCTCCTTTCAATTTATATACTTTAGATTCTAGGATGTCTCTGTCCACTTCTTGTTATCTTCCTCTTTCACAATCCTAGGAACAACAATGAGCTAGAGCTGAAGACAGAGAGAAAATACATTTTCATTTAGGGCTATTGGCATCCAACACATGAGTTTAGACTTTGGCATGTGAATGAATTCTAGTACTTGTAATCTTTTAAGGTAGGTAACTTTTTATCTGACTTGACTGTGTTCCAGACTTACAAAGGCCTTTGTTGTAGGATTAAGAATGTTGCTAAGGTATTGAAAATTTACCTCTGCTACCTGAAGACCATGTGTCCCTATATCAGATGTTCAAGATCCAGTGATCATTTGGGCATTCTGTTGGCACAGCCTGGGACAGGAGGAGTCAACAGGACAACATGAGATGTGGCATGAGTGTCATTGAATGCATAGGGTTTGGTACAGTGAAGACAAGGATTCTACATAGGGCCTGAGAGCAGGGTGAAGCATCCAACTACCAATCTATTTGTATCACACAGACCCTCTACTAATGTTTAGAATTCTAGTTGTGCCAACATCGCTAATCTACAAATTTCCTTCCAAATATGCCTCTCAAGGCCATTTCCAGGACTTTGCTCTGAAAATAAGCTAACATGGGTCAAATTAGCTTCCTGATCTGGACTCATGGATAAAAGAATCACCCAGCTGTGTAGAGAAAGCAGATAACATTCAAGGAATAAAAAAATAAAATAAAGAATAATAATAATAAATTAAGGGACTTCTAGTTATATTATCAAAAGGAACATTTACAAAATGTTTTCTATATATCAATTTCTCAGTATACATGAAAAACATATGATGAAGTTTTAAACTTCAATGAACTCAAACAACTATGATGGAGGAAAATGCATAAGTTAATATCAATAAATCACAATGTTTGATAAACTTAATATTCCCTCATTTTGCATATCTAATAGATATTTGGAATGGATATTGAAAATGTTTCATTCAAAAAAGTTCACAAAAGTATCTTCATTTGAAATGTTACACTTTTTTTAGACTATAGTCACCTCCCCCCGATAAATTTATAGAAATCAATAAAATCAACTGAAGATTCAAAAAGTCAAGAGCCCAGAAAGACTACACATATTTTCTGGTTGTTCTGAGTTCCTATGACTAAACCAGTTCAACTGGTTTTTAGAAATAATCTGCCTCTCCCCTTCAAGTAATATCCCCATAGCTTTGCACTAATTTTAAAAAATGAAGATATGTGGCTATAGTATTCTTTCTCAATAGCACTGAAATGATACACATGAAACAGAATGCATTTGTCACCCTCAGAAAATGCTAACTCATTCTCCCCTCAGCTTCCTATTAGACTTTGAAAAGACATCTTCTAAATAAAAGGCCACAGGTCTTTGAATGCTTCTCAAAGACACTCTAGTGTTGGTTCTCCTATTTCTCCTCTAGCTTCATACCCCCTCACCTAGTCCAAAGATTCTTTAGGCTAATCAAGACTTGTTGTTCATCTTTTAGTCCTTATCTATTTTTAATGCCTTGAGTCCTTTAGGGTTAATTTCTTACCACTGAGTAATTTTAAATCTCAGGTATTTTCAACTAAAAATCCTATTCTCTATTGTATTTCCTCTCCCTTAAAGAAATTTTGCTAACTAAATGGGAAAAAAGCAAATGGAATAGAAAATATATAGAAGGTGGGTATTAGAAAAAAATCTCAATTTATATTACAAAATGATATTCTACCAGGCAGGTAATTACAAGAGAATTTGATCAGACTAAAAATAAGGGTTCAATACCAGCTACTATATAAGCTACTGTAAAAACATTGAAAAGAACAATTATTAACCAAGATTTGAGGCAAGGTCTGGGATATTCCAAGAAGGCCTAGAGTGAATGAGGCCTGAGCTAAAGCATACAGGAGATGTAGGAGTTATGCAGGGAGAAGGTTGCTCTAAGCAAGGAAGTAGCAAATACAAACCACAGATGTATAGCAGAGCATGGTGTATTCGCAGAATTTCAAAGTTGTTCACGTATGGTGATCCTAGGATGGGAACAAAAGGAGAAAGAGCCCAGGGCTGAGATCATGACACTTGTCAGAAATGCTTTAAAAGTCTGGATTTCATCCTCTAGCTGTGGGGAATTCATGAGTGAGTTTGAGCAAGGAAGTTTCTCAGTTGGTTTGATCAGATTTAAATTTTGAAAGATCATGAAATTGGCAATATAAGAAATATACTGAAGGAGGCAACTGTAGAAACAACAAAAGTATTAGAAAGCCATTTTCTAGCAGTTTTATCCCCCAATGCAGTGGAGAGTAGGGAATATGTGAACATTCACTGAAGGTGAATGATAGATTCCAGGGAGAGTAATAGTAAGAAGTCAATGATGAGCCTTCAGCTTATGGCTTGATTGATTTTGCATTAAATAAGAGAGAAATTGCAATAGAAGCAGTAGTTTTTGGGAAGAAGATAATGAGTTCCAGATCCAAAATATTGTGATTAATGTTTCCATTAGCTGGGGAGCATCTAGGGATGCAGGTATAAAGCTTAAAGAGGAGGAACATACTAATGACACTTTTGGAAAGGAGTAATACACAGAAGGGAACCACAACACAAGAAGTGGAGAAGGTGACATACTAGAGAATGTTTGAGATGAGAAAGCAGACTAGGTATGTTACATCTCTAGGCAGCAAAGACAAACAAGTTCACAAAGGATACCTGTAGGAAAAGTATCCAATGAGAAGGATGAAGAATCAAGTGGCAGCAGAGCAAAAGAAACCCAAAGAGAACAAAGTTTTGAGAAAGAAGGAGTGATCCACAGTTTCAGATGATGTAAGTGAAATCAGGATTGCCAAACAACTTTATCAGAGCAGTTTTAGAATAGCTATGAGGGAGAAAGACAGGTTGCATTGAGTGGAGAAGTAAATGATGATGAAAACAAGGCACTGTTCTTTTAGGTTCTTGGAAAGGAAGGTAAAAGAGAGGCTTATTATAAGAGGATAATCAAAAGAGGGTTTTATTTCCAAGTGAGAGGCTTATAAAAGCCAACAAAGGTAGAATTTGAAGATGCAAGAAAATTGATATCTTCTCCACATAGGTCTTATTCTCCTATTTCTACTCTTATTTCTATCTCCTTCACACCCTGTATACCCTAGTAAGATTTTCTACGCAATAATCTCAAGCTAATTGATACTGTCTTCTCCTAATATTTTTACTTCTCTGTCACACACAGAGCTCCTGACAACTACTAGTGGTGATATTAATGATAGCTATCTTTTTTGAGATCCACACTGTAACTAACAGACATTTAAAATTATTTTTTGTTCTTCCAATTTTTAAACAAACCAAGAAAAGGATTACCTCATCTTAAATGTGATGGATACATAGTTAAGCTAATAAAATACAGAAACGAGTCAGTCAGTTAAGTATAGAGTAAGCCCAATTGAGCAGAGGTTTAAAATTGCTCACCAAATCACAAAACTGCAGGAAGGTGATCATATTTCTGTAAAGCTGGCAGCTGCTCTTTTATACTTCCCTCACTCACTCATTGGGATGCACTAGGTGTGATGCTCTCCCTGTGGCCAACATCAGTTTATATTAGCATATCCCTCAGCATCCTTTTGCCCTTGTCTCTATTTATAGAACAGAAAAATCAAAACAGGAGCCACCTACTAGAAAAGAAGTCAAAATTGAAAGGACATTTAAAAATAGAACCCCAGAGGGAGGGGATGTGTAATGGAAATTCTGAAAACAGACACATAACCATAGTGTTAGTAGGTAAAAAGACAGCTTTCACAAAAGACCATCTGTTGACCTTTGGATATCAGGCTCTGCAATGGAAGATGGGGGGTAAAGGAGAAAAGCATTTATTAGTGGTAGAGATTTGAAAATATGAGCAAGAGAAAAGTAGATTTTTTTTAAAGAGTCTTAAATATTGTATTAGATTTTCAGGTGCCATGGATTCAAATCCTAGAGCTACAAATTAGGGTTTTGGGGAAAAAAAAAAACCACTCAAGTTTTTTTTTTTTTTAAATATATATGTACTGTCTAAAACTGAGTGAGATCCAGAAAAAGACATCTAGTAAATTTCCCTTCTTCCCATTTTGTAGTTTAAAAATACGATGACATATCTGAAAATTGGGATTTTTTTGGTTTTTTTGTATTATCAGTAGAAAAGACAAAAGACTCTTCAAAGAGCAGTGTAATATAGAAAAATGTAATAACAACAGTTTAAGATTCATTATTTGCTATTTCCATTTGATCTCTAGGCCAGCCTCATAAATATAATTATTTTAGTCTGAAAGAACCTACCCTTGGATTTAAAATGTGAATCACTCAGTATTAAGATGACCCTAGAGTCACTTCATGATTTGATTATTAGAACCAAATATACTTTCTAGAGTAGCTAAATGGATTTTAAAAAACAAAATAAAACAAGACCCTGTCTTGTCTACACATCCTGTCTGTAAGACACTCTCTTCACCTTTAAGAGTGCACATAGATCAAAATTAAAAGGATGAAAAACATAATATATCCCATGCAAATAGAAACCAAAAGAGAGTAGAAGTAGCTATACTTAAATAATCAGACAAAACAGACTTTAAGTCAGAACTGTAAAATGAGACAAAGAAAGTCATAATGATAAAAGAATCAATTCATCAAGAAGATAGAAAAATATTAAACAGGTATGCACCCAATATCAGAGCACCAAAATATATAAAGCAACTATTATTAGGTCTAAAGAAAGGGATAGATCGTAATAACAATAATAGTAGGGGACTTCAATGCCCACTTTCAACCAGACAGAAAATCAATAAGGAAACATTGGACTTGAACTACTCTTTAAATGGACCTAACAGACCATATAGAACATTCATCCAACAGCAGCAGAATATACATTCTTCTCAAGCACACAGAAAAGATTCTCAGGCAAGAAAACAAGTTTTAACTAATTTAAGAAGACTGAAATTATATCAACTATGTTTTCCAATCACAATGATATGAAATTGAAATTAATAATATGAGACGTTTTGGAAAATTCACAAATTTGTGGAAATTACATGACATGTTCCTAAACAACCAATGGGTCAAAGAATAAATAAAAAGAGAGATTTTAAAAATGCTGAGACAAACAAAAATAAAAACACAACATATCAAAACTTATGGACTACAGCAAAAAAGTTCTAAAAAGGTAGTTAATAGTAATAAATGCCTATATAAAAAAATTTAAAATATCCCAAATAAATATCCTAACTATACTTCAAGGAACTTGAAAAAGAAGAACATACAAAGCCCAAAATTAGGAGAAGGGAGGAAAAGATTAGACCAGAAATGAGTGAAATTGAGACTAGAAAAAACAATAAAAAATATCAACAAAACTAAGATTTGTTTCTTTAAAAGATAAAAATTGAAAAATCTTTAGCTAGACTAAGAAAAAAAAGAAGACAAAATAAAAAATGAAACAGGAAACATAACTGATGCCACAGAAATATGAAGTATCACAAGAAACTACTATGACCAGTTATAAACCAACAATTTGGATAACTAGGAATAATGGATAAATTCCTAAACAAATATAAGACTGAGTCATGAAGAAATGAAAATCTGAACAGACTAATAATAATGAGATTTGAATCATTAATAAAGTCTCCCATCAGAGAAAAGCCCAGAACTCATTGCTAAAATCTAACAAATATTTTAAAAAGAATTAATGCCAATTCCTATCAACCTCCTTTAAAAAATTGAAAAGGGAATACCAGTGTTCCCTGGGTTATGGATGCAATATATTCCTGAGAACATCTTTACATCAGATTTACATGTAGCTCAGATGTAACTTGAGGAATGGCAGATATACAGTAGTAGTAATAAGAATAATATAATGGTTTATATGTGTTAATATTAATAGTAATAATGCATTATAATACTGTAATAATAATACTCCTATGATGTAATAAGCTATAGAAAGTATTGTGCTCTTTCTTTTAAATCAAACAAACCACACACGAAAACAAACTCATGCAAAAAGATTAGATAGGAGGCAGGAGAAATTTCAATACAGAATATTAAAAGTTAACACTCATCTAATGTTGCATCAGTCCTAAGCTAATAGGAACATTATGCTTATTTTGATCTTCTAACCAAATTAACAATAACCTTTACATTTCAATAATTAATCCACTATGTTGCTTAGTAATAACTGATGCTTTCATTGGAGCACAGTCTTTCACATGTTCCATTATTCTCACTTATCATTTACAGTTGTTCCAATAGTTGAGCCTAATGCTTTCCCAATGAATGATGGCACCTGGCCTTTCTCCAAATGCTTAATTAATTTTACTCTTGTTTCCATTATAATGACCTTCCACTCCACTGCAGTCTCACCTGGACTTGTAGTAGACTTTCACATTTGAGGCCTGGTCATCACAAAATCAAATGATGTACCTAAATGACCATATAAACAGTGAGACCAACTGTTGTAAAGATGCTGTGCTAGTGAACTGCCATCTGAGTTTGTTTACTTGTACAGAAGAAACTAGTTCCTGAATTA
>CAUYQV010034881.1:0-39490 GCA_963574575.1 Galagoides demidoff | reverse complement strand
AGCAAACCCCCTGAACTGGGATTCAGGAGACTCTGGTTTGGGTGATGGTTTTGCCTCTGTGTACCTTGGGAAAGTCATTCACTTCTCTTAAGGCTCTGTCTTTTCCTCTGCAAAACATTTATTTTTTATTCATTTTTTTTTTAGAGGCAAAGTTTCATTTTGTCACCCTTGGTAGAGTGCTGTGGCATCACAGCTCACAGCAACCTCCAGCTCTTGGGCTTAAGCGATTCTCTTGCCTCAGCCTCCTGAGTAGCTGGGACCACAGGTGCTCACCACAACACTTGGCTATTTTTTTGTTGCAGTTTGGCTGGAGCCGGGTTTGAACCTGCCACCCTCGGTATAGGGGGCAGGTGCCCTATTCACTGAGCCACAGGCACCGCCTATTCAGAAACATCTTAAGCACTTTCATGTTCAGCACCTTCCCAGGGGCTGGATACAAAGAGAACCAGGACAGCATCTCAAAATCAAGGAATCTCATGACGATGTGGCACATACATTAAAAACATGGAACAGGTGAACGAGTGAGGGAAGCAGTGACACGTCTACTGATGTCCCCCCGACTTCACTAAGGGGGATCCCACAGACCTTTCAACATAAATGGTGGGTGGCTAGGCCTCTGCCAATGACTTCCCAGAGAACTATGAATATCCAGGGAGAGAACAGACCATGAGGCACATCAAGACACAGAGCATCCCCACCTAGGCTGCGGTACCCCTGGTGCTCAGTGGAGCCCCTACCCGCTGAACAGGACTCTGAGGACTCTCCCAAGCCTGGGCCTGACAAAGGGAGCCCCTGCAGCCCTGAGGAGAGTCACTGGTCACAGGTGCTGTGAAAACCCCACAGCCTGAGTTTCTTACACATCAGAAATTGACATCCTCACAGTGCTGGGGGTTGGAAGCCCGATATCAAGGTGTCAGCAGGGTCGGTTTCCCCTGGGGAATCTCCCTTTACCCTGCAGATGGCCACTGCTATAGACTGAATGTTTTCTCTTTCCCACGATTCGTACTTTGAGGCTCAGCGCCTGTGGCTCAAGCGGCTAAGGCGCCAGCCACATACACCTGAGCTGGAGGGTTTGAATCCAGCCCAGGCCTGCCAAACAACAGTGACAGCTGCAACCAAAAAATAGCTGGGCATTGTGGCGGGCTCCCGTAGCGGGCTGTAGCGGGTCCCAGCTACTTGGGAGGCAGAGGCAGGAGATTCACTTGAGCCCAGAAGTTGGAGGTTGCTGTGAGCTGTGATGCCATGGCACTCCACCCAGGGCGACTGCTTGAGGCTCTGTCTCAAAAAAAAAAAAAAATTCGTACTTTGAATCCTAATCCCCAAGGGGATGGTATCAGGAGGTGAAGACTTTGGGAGGTAATTAAATCGTGAGGAGGGAGCCCCCATAACTGGGATTACTGCTCTTATAAAAGAGGCCCAGGAGGGTGGTGCCGTGGCTCAAAGGAGTAGAGCGCTGGCCTCATATACCAGAGGTGGCGGGTTCAAACCCAACCTCGGCCAAAAACTGTGGAAAAAAAAAAAAAAAGAGGCCCCAGTAGTTCATTCATCCCTTGGACCATGTGAGACACAACAAGCCATCCCCACTCCTCACCAGACACTGAATCACCAGCACCATAATCTGGGACTTTCAAGCCTCTACCACTTTCAGAAATAAATTCAAGATTAGCCAGTGTGTGCTGTTTTTACAGCAGCCTGGATGGTCTCCCCTCTGTGCGTGCATCCCTGGCATCCTTCTCTGTGTCAAAATCCTGTCTTTTTATAAATAAGGACACTAGTCAGGTTGAATTAGAGCCCACCCTATCTACCTGATTTTAACGTGATTACCTCTTTTAAGGCCATATTTCCATACACAGTCCCCATCTAAGGTCCTGGAGGTTAGGACGCAACATAGGGATCTTGGGGGACACAAGCTCATAGCAGAAGTCAAGTTCATGGACAAATGACTTAGCACAATAGGGACAAGGATGAGGACTGGGGACACTGCCCTCGGAGGGGAAATGCTGCCCGTGGGCCCCAGCTGATAGCACAAGAGAAGGAAGCGACAGCTTCCACTGCCACTCAGAATGTGAGAACGTGGCCCTTTTCCAAAATTAGAGTGTTCTGCGCTACTGTGTCGCTCTAAATAGTGCCTGTTGACGCTGCTGTCAGCTTTTTTCAGACCTTCTTTCTGGCATATTTTAACCCGTTGGTGAGCACTAGCCTGGCTCGGAGAGACCTGAGAGCTGTCTCCCTGGCCCAGGGACAGCCTCCTGCCTGCCCACTCACTTCCCGGTCAGAATGTTCCCTGCTTGTCCACACTGGCCGTTACTCCCAAGAAGAGAGAGCTGGGGGTCTGGCGCATGGAACAAGAAATTATTTCAAAGAAAGCTTGTTGCTATGGGAACTAGTTGTCAAATGCTTTTCTGGGCGGGAGGTGTCGAGAGCAGGCCTGCAGGTTTTACAAAGCACTTTTCTCATTTCTCTTCGTTTGTGACAAGAACAATGAATGATGGGAGGTGGGGGTGGGGAGGAAAGCATTCATCTGTCATAAATTCACCCGGAGAGGGAGCCAGGGGCTTCAGGGATGACCCATGCAAATGGAGTGCAGTGCTCAGGGGCTTCGAGGGAGCTCTGCTGGAGACAGGATGGGGAGTGAGTGAGAAGCCACCTGAGCTGAATGGAAAGGGTTCCCAATGCTCTTGCTCTGTGCCCAGCCCCACGCTGGTCTCTGACATAGTCTGTGGCATTGGGAAGTTTGCAGTCTCTTTGGGGAAGTGGAGCCAGCACAGAGAATGAGAGAAACGACATGGGCCAGTGGGCAATATTGATTGAACTGTGTAGCTACCGTAAAGAAGCTCTTGTTTGCCTGTGCGCTACTGCCTGGAACGGACGCAGGCTCTGAGAATCTTCCACGTGCATTCTGGAGAGGGTGCTTCCCTCTGCTTGGGACCAGGGCCTAGCACAGCAGGCATGGGT
Source organism: Galagoides demidoff (assembly GCA_963574575.1). NCBI lineage: Eukaryota > Metazoa > Chordata > Mammalia > Primates > Galagidae > Galagoides > Galagoides demidoff. Next base: position 36,535 of record CAUYQV010034881.1, on the reverse strand, counting down.
GGGGGAGCAGAGCTCGGATCCATCCTCAAGGACATTCTGTCCCAGTGTCAATCTCCAAAATACATAAGGAACTCAAACAACTCAATAACGTGATGGAAAATGGGCCAAGAATCTGAATAGACGTTCCTCAAAAGAAGATACACAAATGGCCAACAGATGTGTGGAAAATGCTCCACCGTCAGGGAGATGGAGAATCAGAATCACAACGAGATATTAGACAAAAGGTAAGTGTTTGCAAGGACACAGAGACAAGGGACGCTACATTAGCATAGCCATTACGGTATAGGGTTTCTTCAAAACACTAAAAATGAAGCTCCCGTGTGATCCAGCAGTCCCACTTCTGATTATATATCTAAAGGAAATGAATTCTTTATGTCAGAGAGATGTTTGCGCTTCTGTGTTTATTGCAGCAATAGTGACAAGAGTCAAGCTATAAAATCAACCTAAGGGTCCAGTGATAGACAAATGTCTAAAGAAAATGTGGTGTTTATATGAACAATGGGAGGGAATATCAATCAGCCTTGAAAAAGAAGGAAATCTTGGCATTTGCAACAACCCGGGTGGACCTGGAGGAGTTATGCTAAGTGCAATCAGCCAGGCACAAACATTACCTGCACGATCTCACTTGTAAGTGGAAGTGAGCGCAGAAGAGTGGTGCAGGTTGCAGGGGCTGGGGGGAAATGCAGAGATGATGGTCCAAGGGTAGGAAGCTGCAATCACAGGGGATGAGTGAGTTCTGGAGATCTATCCTACAGCGTTGTAACTATAGGTAACAATACCGAATTTGTGTATGTGAAATTTGCTTAAAGAGTAAATCTTGGCTCGGCACCTGTGGCTCAATCGGCTAAGGCGCCAGCCACGTACACCTAAGGTGGCGGGTTTGAATCCCCAGCCCGGGCCCGCCAAACAACAATGACGGCTGCAACCAAAAAATAGCCGGGCATTGTGGCGGGCACCTGTGGTCCCAGCTACTTGGGAGGCAGAGGCAGGAGACTCGCTTGAGCCCAGGAGTTGGAGGTTGCTATGAGCTGTGATGCCATGGCACTCTCTACCCAGGGGGATAGCTTGAGGCTCCGTCTCAAAAAAAAAAAAAGAGTAAATCTTAAAGTGTTCTTACCTTTTAAATGAAGGTAAGTTAAAGCAAAGTGTTGCAAATGCTAATTAGCCTGATAGTGGTCATTTCGTGATGTATAAGTACATCAAAATACCACGTTGTACGCTGTAAATACGTACGGTTATTATTTGTCAGTTACACCTCTATAAGCTGGGAAAAAATAAACTGTCCCAGCTGTGTGGATAACTGCGGACTCTGGGATTAACGCCTTTAGATCCACTCAGGTCTGGGGTCAAGATTTTCCTGGGGCAGCTGAAACAATTGTAGAGCACATTTGTCACAAGAGCCGGGTGGGCCACTCACACGCACTCCCCACGGCTCACCCTCAGTGGGCATCTGCCATCAGGTCTGTGCCGTTTCCTTTCATATTACCCCAGCCAACCTTCATGTCTTTAACTCACCCCAGTGTCCACCTCCCCAGGACCCAACCAGCAGAGCTACATTTCCACTGGTCACAAGGTAACTGCTGGAACCCACAGCTGATCACACAATACCAACCATAAACCTGGCTCCAGAAAGGTTTTCTTTTTCTTTTTTTTTTTTTTTGAGACAGAGTCTCACTATGTCGCCCCGGGTAGAGTGCCATGGCATCACAGGCTACAGCAACCTCAAACTCTTGGGCTTAAGCAATTCTCTTGCCTCAGCCTCCCAAGTAGCTGGGACTACAGATGCCCGCGGTTTTTTGGGTTTGTTTGTTTGTTTGTTTTGTGCCGCTGTCATTGTTGTTTAGCTGACCTAGGTCAGGTTCGAACCTGCCACCCTTGGTGCATGTGGCCGGCACAATAACCACTGTGCTATGGGCAGAAAGGTGGTGTTTTTGTTTGTTTTGTTTTGCAGTTTTTGGCTGGGGCTGGGTTTGAACCTGCCACCTCCGGCATAAGGGGTCAATGCCCTACTCCTTTGAGCCACAGGCACTGCCCCAACAGAAAGCTCTTATAAATGGACGTGTGCTTATCCTTTGGGGCTCAGGGGCTCCTAAGAATATATCAATAGGAAAAAGCTATGTGTCTACACTGGCAATGGGTGGGGGCACCGGGGCCTCTGGATGCAGTTTATGGGGCAGCCAAGGCGAGGCCCAGCGTCTAAGCAGGTGCAGGGAGAGGGCAGGCTGTCCCGGTGGGGACACGATTTGTTTCTGGACACACAGCCTCCCAGAGCCAGTGAGCCGCCCAGTATTGCTTTCTCATTAAGTTAGCCGGAGACGGGTCTGTTGCTTTATCACTGAAAACCTGTTATAATTTGGGAGTGAAGGACATTGGATTACAGGAAATGACTTTTTCCTATGAGGTTGTAAGGAACTTTGAATGCGAAAAGCCATTTTTAGCAAAGGCAAAAAACCCAGGGAGAACTGCTCAAGTGCAACGTAATTAATCACATAGACGCTGGATTAATTAGAGGGAGGGCTAATAATTCAAGCAAACAACAACAAAAGCCATTCCGAGCCAGTTCCTGCTGAGGTTCTTTGTGGAGGAGGCAGTAAAGGACCATCGGCTTCTCCCTTTGTTCCTGTAATTCCAAGTTCACTGAGGCAGGACCCTGCCCCCACCTCTCCTTCTGAGCCCTGGACACCTGCCTGCTTTGTCTAGAGCCCCCAGTGGACAAGGTATGTGCTATGGATATTGTGTCCCCCCCAAATGCATATGAAGTCCTAAACCCCAGGACCTCAGGATGTGACATTCTTTGGAAATAGGTCATTGCTCATTAAGACAAGATTACAGGTGTTTCACATCTGTAATCCTAGCACTTTGAGAAGCCCAAGTGGGAAGATCACTTGAAGCCAGGAGTTCAAGACCAGCCTGAGTAAAAGCAAAACCCCATATCTACAAAAAAATAGAAAAAAATTAGCTGGGCATAGGACAGCACCTGGAGTTCTAGCTAATCAGGTGCTGAGGCAGGATGATCACATGAGCCTGGGAGTCTGAGGTTAATGTGAGCTATGATGACACCACTGCACTCTAGTCTAGGGGATAAAGTGAGACCCTGTGTCAATTAAAAAAAAAAATGAGGTCACACTGGAGTAGGGTGGGGCCCTAAGCCAATATGATTGGAGTCCTTTTTAAAGGGGGAAATGTGGACACAGCAGCACATGAAGGAAGAACGCCACGTGAAGCTAAAGGTAGGGACAGGGGAGGCAGCAGCAAGCCAGGGAGCAGCAGGGTTGCCCGTGAGCCCCTGAAGCAAGGGGAGAGGCCTGGAGCAGAGTCTTCCTCCGGAAGAACCAGCCCAGCTCCCATCTTGATCTTGGGCCTTCCCCCTCCAAAATAACAATAGAGTAGACCACTTGGTGTCTTGTTATGCGCAGCCGTAGTGAAAGGGGAAAAGAAGGCATGCCCCCTTCGTGGTGATTTAAGATTTTTGGTTTAAGGCAGGGGTTCCCCAGACCCTGGTCATGACCTCTTTGGAATAGCAGTTAGGCCACCAGACAACTTGAGACTAGAAATTCCAGGCTGTGGGTCCCCTGTGTCTTAATGGCATTCCCTCCCGCTCCCCTCCCAGGTGTGATGTATAGTCTCACTGTTCTACTGGGAAGAGGGAGAGATCACAAGGGGGAATTGGGGCAGTCCAGTGTATTAAGTCTCTGTGAACTCTCTTGTAGGCTCAAAATAGAAAATGCTTCCCTCCCTGGTAGAGCAGATACTTGCCCACGTGCCAATAAAGATAGCTGCAAACGGTGTTTTAAAGCTTCCCCCAAACACCACAATCACTGCCACGATGGGGGCTTCCATCCAGGTCCCACAGGACAGCCCCCACTTCACACACCAGCCACAAGTCTGGAGGATCCCCAGGTCACCCACACTTCCTCCTGGCCAACCACAGATCTGGGGATTCCCACAATGCCCCTCCCCGTGTTTGATAAGTCACTAGAATGACGTGCAAAGCTCAGGAAAGCACTATACTTACGATCATGATTTTATTATAAGGGACACAACCAGGAACAGCCAAGCAGAGGAGACCCAGAGAAGCACAGCCGTTTCAGTGTCCTGGTACGGTCACCAACCCAGTGCTGCAGGTGTCACCATTGTGCATCATGGTTTCATTCTCTCACCCTGATTGATGAAACCATTGGCCGTGTGATGGAACTCAGTCTCCAGTCTCTCTTTCTTCTCTGGAAAGTTCCCAGCCTCTAATCACAGGGTTAGTTTTTCTGCATCCAGTCCTATCCCCAGAGGACAGACTCATTGTGAGTTCATCAGCATAAACTCAGGTGTGGTCAAAAGAGGCTCATTAAGAACAGCAAAAGACACTCCTTTCACTCAGGAAATTCCTACTGGTTTTGAAGCTCTGTCCCTGGAGTCAGGAAAAAAAGACCAATTTTATTTTATTTTTTTATTGTATCAGCAGGCCCCACGAGGGCAAATACAACCTAGAGCTTGTTAATGTCACCATGTGGCCCCTAAGCTGTGCTCCCAGGGCCCTCTGTTATTTTAAAAGCCCACCCCTAGCAGAAGGTCAGTAGCTCAAATTCCAAGGGAAAAGCATCCCTGCCAGCCCCCACATCTAAGTCTGAGTCTGCTGTCCCCTGTGTGACCTCCTGCTTCTTTCAGCTTCCTTCCCACCTCCGACCTCCACACGGACTTGGGGCCCTTGGTTTTGTGCCTCTGTCTTAGCCTAATACTCCCATGCTGACTTTTCAATATCTTGATTTCTCAACCCCAAGACACCCCTAAACTGCCTCCCTAGAGCTCAGGCCACCCTCCCCAGCTTCTGCCCCTGAAGGCTCAAACATGCACCCTGCCTTTATGAATCATTTCCCCACCTTGGAAATTTTTCTGTCCTGTGGGCACAGAACCTCCCTCTCCCGTTTAGCCTTGTAATTTCTCAGCTCCCTGCTCTCAACCAGCCATCTCAGCCCCAGTACTGTACGGAACCAAAGGCAGGGACAAAGTCTGCAGGCCTGTCCCGGCTCCCACATGTGCCCCGTTGGCCATCCAGGAATGACTTAATCTATGGTATTTGCCAAGAACCAAGACATTTTAACAAAGAAAGCAAAAGGCCAACCTTCTAAGTTTGGAACTTTGGGCACTGTGACAGCTGGCAGGGAGGGATGTTTGGGGGCATAAGTAACTCAAATCACAGCTCGCAGGAGGCTGCCTCTGCCACCAGCCCCGACCCGAACACCAGATCCTCTCAGAAGCTGGAAATGAGGGTAAATGCAGCTTTTACTTTCTCTTAAAATCAGTGACTTTGCCAATGTGGAATGGAAGGCTCTAATACGATACGCATACATGGTATATACTTACAGACTCCTATACAAAGGGAAATGGACTGGAGAGGTTATCTAGGGAAGCAGGAAACATAAATCATCCACTCCGTCAAATTCTCAAGAGAGGCTCAGCGCCTGTGGCTCAATCGCCTAAGGCGCCAGCCATGTACATCTAAGGTGGCGGGTTTGAATCCAGCCTGGGCCCGCCAAACAACAATGATGGCTGCAACCAAAAAATAGCTGGGTGTCGTGGCGGGCGCCTGTGGTCCCAGCTACTTGGGAGGCAGAGGCAGGAGACTCGCTTGAGCCCAGAGTTGGAGGTTGCTGTGAGCTGTGATGCCACGGCACTCTACCCAGGGGGATAGCTTGAGGCTCCGTCTCAAAAAAAAAAAAAATTCTCAAGAGAAACTTACTTTGGCTGGGCGGATCTGACTTCTCAACATACTTTTCCCCACACATTTTATTTCCTCCAGTTTCCTCCTGGGAACCTCATCCATTGCCTTCTCTCTTACAACAGAATAGAGCAAAGAGGGGTTGTGGGAAGATCTAAGATGCAGAAAGCAATCTACCGAGGGGACCAGCAAGGGGCTGAGGGATCCCACTCTGCTTTGGGGTTGTATTAGCCGGGGTTCTCCAGGGACACGGAACCTGGATATGTGTGTATATGTATATGTGGGTATGTGCATATATACAGCAGAACTTCCATAGTTGGCCACCTCCCTCCATTGACCACCTCCTTACGTCCACCTAATTTTCATAGACCAGGCATGCCCCATGTGTATGTGTCAGTACAGTAGGCCTAGTTCCTTCTGTTGACCACCTCCATGTGTTGACCAGTTTGTGACAATCCCTTAGATGGTCAACTTACAGAGATTCTACTGTATATATACTGAGATAAAATAGAGTGGATTTATTATAGGAATTGACTTATGCAAATATGGAGGCCCAGAAGTCCCATAATCTATAGTCAGCAAACTGGAATCCCGGGAAAGCTGATGGGGTATTTCAGTCCAAGTTCAAAGGCCTAAGAACTACAGGGCCCAGGAATGTTAAACCCAGCCTGGTGGCAGAAGATGAGAAGAGAGTCTCCAGCTCTAGCAGTGAGGCAGAAAACAAAGGAGTGAATTCCTTCTTCCTCCCCCTTTTGTTTGGTTCAGACCATCAGCAGACTGGGTGGTGCCCACTGTCACCGGGAAGGACACCCACTTTGCTGATTCTGCCATTTCAAATGTTAATCTCATCTAGAAGCACCTTCACAGACACACCCAGAAATAATGTTTAATCTGGGCACCTCATAGCCCAGTCAAGTGGATGCATAAACCTAACCGGGGTCTCAGGTAGCAGCAGTTCTGGTCACAGGCAGCAAGCAGCTGGCAGTAAGTGGGAGGGGATGGGTATCTTAGAAGTCGTGGGGAAGGAGACTAAGATTCATTTAGCTTTTTCTGTATGCCAAAGTGCCAGGAACTTGGAAGGTATTCTTTCATTCAACACTCAAACAGAACAGCCCTATGAGATATTCTCATTTTGCAGATGAGGAAACCAAGATTGAAAGGTCACCCAAGTAGCAAATGAAGAGGTGGTTTCAATCCCATGTCTCTGACTCAAAGTTCACATTCTTGTCCTACAACACTAAGGTATCCAAAGAGCAGCTGAAATCACAGCCCTGAGGACCACAGGGGATTTAGGGCAGCGCCCCAGTCCTTATCAGGTGGTCTTCTCTAAGTCTAGTACTAAAGCCCCAAAAGTAACCAGGGCAGGAAGTAAAAGGCTGACCGGTAACAGAAACATCTTGATGGCTGGATTGTAACGGGGGGGCTGGATCTGCTTGAATCCCTCCTGCCTCACATAGACTCACCCGTAAGTTTATGATTTATCTCATCTCATGTACCCACATTCAGTATAAATTACAGTTTAAATTCCATTGCTTGTCTTTCTTTCTGGGCTGTGAGTTCCTTATACCGTCCTTGTGTCCCCCACTGCACTACCTGGTGCTGGGCAGAAGCTCCACACATGGTAGTCCATGAATGAATGAATGAATGAATGAATGAATGAACAAGTGAGCCATCCTCTAAGGATCAAACTGCTGCAACTCTGGCGTGAGCAGCACCGCAGACGCCGCTGAGCCAGCTGCTGACTGAACAGCTAAGGTGCCAGATAAGCCTGGACAAGTCTCAGCAGCCCCTTGCTGGAATTCTTTCCTGGGATTCTTTGTATCTCTGAGCAGGTTTGACAGATATGAGTTTTTAAAACCCCCTCACACACACTTGGTTTATTAAATAAACACAAGGGATTTTTCTTCTCCATATTAAAAGCTGCCTGGACCTAATTTCTCATTCCAGCTGCTTTTTGCATGGGGGGGAGGGGCCTTAGAGACAGTGGGAGAGAAAGTAGAGGGGAGGTTCTTGGAGTCTCAGAAACACCCAATGCGTTGTTATCCAAGGCCACAGAGCCCAGAATCCTAGCATCCTCCTGAGATGTTCCCATGGAAACCAGGCTTGTGCCGTGCATACGGAAGGGCAACCTCCAGCACGATCAGCCCTGGCTCCTGAGAGAATGTGATGCCTGAGGTAGCGAACTGCAGACCAGGAATCGAGGGGCAGCAAGAACAACTGCTCTGCAACCAGAAAATCCACCCTCCTCCCCCCCTCCTGCTCCACTCTCCTCCCCGCTGATGGGAAATGTGCCAGCCCCTGAATAGTGTTGAGTGCAGACCTCCCCTGGCCTGAGTGATGGATCAAACAAGCACCTGCCTGAGAACGTCAGGGTGTTAATTGCACCTTGTCAAGTCAGAGGAGGAAATGAGGCAGGACTGAGGGGCAGACAGGGAATTTGCACAGGGGGGAGTGTCTTCAATGCATTCCACATCAGAAGCAAATAATGACCAGGTGTAGCCAGGACAGGAGACGCAAATGTCCCTGCTTCCCTGGACAGGGAGAGAGCAGCCGCCCCAGCCATTTCTCCACTTCTTACCAGCTGGTCAGTGTTTGGGGCGGCAGCCAGTGGATACCCTCTCAGCTCCCAACACTGGCTCCATTGTCACTTCTGTGTCACCTACAAGTTACATGACCTTGAGAGACTGTGGGACTTCTCTGAGCCTCCGTTTCCTGTTATGAGGATAATCAGATCTGCCTCATAATGTTCTTGGCATTTAAAAAAGAGAAGCTCCGTGGAGGGTCCTAGAGCAGCACCAGGCTGGACTGAGCCAGGGGAAGGGCCCTCGTTCCTTTCATTCACACACCAACCTCCAGTCTGTCAGAACCAGCTTCTCTTCCTCTGAAATGTCTCTCAACGTACCTCTCCCTGCCCCCTGAGCCCACCTCAGTCTTTGTGTGCATGGAATACACTCAAATTAGAATGTCCTGGAAGGGAGCTGGGACATCTCGTGGAGAATGGGAAACACATCCAGCCTTCATACGGGACTGGAACCAGCAACCAAGGTCACCTTCTTCATCTTGCTGGGACCAAACAGTCTCCTGTCCTCTCTGTCTCCCTGTGTGTCTGTATGCCCCCCTCTCTGTGACCGGGGAAGAAGCGATTGTACTAGCCCTGACTCCTTAGAGCCCCAGATTAGTCCTGACTCCTTAGAGACCCCAACACGTTCAACACAAACAGGAAGAGTCTCCGGGGTAGCCCCCAACTTCAGGATGATCATCTCGTTTACTCACTTTCAGTCAGGTGTCCCCTGTGGTCCATCAGCTGTGACCAGAGATGGTGCCCCAGAGCCCATCTGCAGGAGGGAAGCTCAGAGAAGGAACATGGAATGCGCAGGCATGGTATTCTTTGGTTCCACAAAGCCACCCTTAGTGGATCTGTTACAGAAATTTTTTTTGTTTGTTTTTTTTGAGACAGAGCCTCAAGCTGTCCCCCTGGGTAGAGTGCTGTTACATCACAGCTCACAGCAACCTCCAACTCCTGGGCTCAAGCGATTCTCCTGCCTCTACCTCCCAAGTAGCTGGGACTACAGGCACCCACCACAATGCCTGGCTATTTTTTGGTTGCAGCCATCATCGTTTGGCAGGCCCAGGCTGGATTCCAACCCGCCAGCTCAGGTGTATGTGGCTGGCGCCTTAGCCGCTTGAGCCACAGGTGCTGAGCCATTGTTACAGAAGTTTTGAGCAGATGACTCAGTAGAAGTTTCTACGGCCCAGATGTTCTCCCAACACGTGCCCTGCCCTGGATGAGACAGGCTGCACATTCTTGGGAGAAACAGAGGTCCCCATGTCTGGCAACCCCATCCACATGTGAGAGCAGGCAGTCAGGGCCAAGTTCAGGAACTTCACGTGGCCGGGTGCAGAAATCCACCCCTTCCACATGTGTCCAGATTTGCACTTCTGGGATACTGAAAGTCTTCCTTGAGCTCCAAGGAAAGGGGGTTGATGTAAAATAGAAGCTGAACTTCAGACATCACCCTGCACTGGGAGAAAGCAACATGGTTTCTTCGCGCGCTGGATCCGTTCCCAGAAAGTCACAAACTGTTCTCTGAAGCTAAGTTTAATGGGCTACATCTGCTGGAGGGTGGCTCAGGTTCTCAGGCTGTCTTTCAGCTGCATTATTTTGCCAGCCTTAAAAGAAGGCAGCTGGGAGAACAGTCCTGACTGAGAGCCCTGTAGGGACGTGATTCGTGTAGTCACTCACTCACCCGACAAATATTTATGGAGTGCCTACTGTAAGTCTGACAGGGTCTCCTGAGGATGAATGGTGAGCAGAAGCAGGCAAGATCCCCAACATCGCAGAGCCCACAGTTTAATGGTACTCAGCAGTCAGCTCCAGCTGGGTGAAATTGCAACCATTAGGCCAGGGGTGTTGGTCCCAGTCGGGGAACCAGCTTCTCACCCTGGGAAGGGTAGCTGAGACGTCAAGTCCCATGAAGCTCAAGTGCATGTCACCTGTAATGACACAGATCACTGTTGAACTTAGGCGCTGAGGGGGGGGGGGCAGTGTGAGGAGCTGAGAGCTTGCCTGAAGCTGGTTGAGGACCAGGCCCAATAGGAAGAAAAAGACACAGATCTGTAAATAACTCAAGAAATTCGGCTCTGAAGAGGAACAGAGAGAGGATGAGGAGGGTTGAGTATGGGGTTTTCCACTAAACCTTCATCTTATGGACAAAATGCATGTGTGGCATGTGACAGGTCTGGAACTGCCATAATCCCTGAGTCCCCCACAGCACTCTCCTGCCCTAACCCTTGATACTCCCAAGTTCAAATTCTTTTTTTTTTTTGCAGTTTTCAGCCTGGGCTGGGTTTGAACCCACCACCTCTGGTATATGGGGCCAGCGCCCTACTCCTTTGAGCTATAGGCGCCGCCCCCATGTTCAAATTCTTTCACCCCTTTTAGGTGTGCCCCTTACCTTACCTGTGTATATGTACATAAAATGCTTATTTCTTAATCTGTAAAATTGTAGATATTATCTATTGACCTGTACTTGTAAGATTTAGCTTTTTAGAAACCAACCCACTCACCCCATTCTCCAATCTGTTCTCTCCCAGCTCTGATCCACTCTAATTTTAATTAAATAAATAATCAGCCAGGCTTTAGTTAAATGATTATTCAATGGTCACCATGTAAATATTGCTCCAATCTGAGCCCTACATATTTTTTTTTTATTTCTTTCACAATTTTTTTCCCTTTGATTTGTTAGGTACCTTTTTTTTTTTTTTTTTTTTTTGCTTTTGTTTTGTTTGTTTACTTTGGCCTAATTCTCCATGTACTACTCACCAGTAACCCTGTAAAACTCACTGGGCACGGTGGCTCATGCCTGTAATCCCAGCAGTGTGGGACGCCAAGGCGGAAGGATTGCTTGAGGCCAGGAGTTCAAGCCCAACTTGGGCAACATCATGAGTCCCTCTGTCGACAAAAAAAATTAAAAATAAAAATAAAATTAGCCAAGTGTGGTGGCACAGCCCGTAGTCCCAGCTGCTTCACAGGCTGATCCAGGAGGATTATTTAGGCCCAAGAGTTTGAGGCTACAGTGAGCTATGATTGCACCACTGCACTCTAGCCTGGGCAACAGAACAAGAGATCTCCTGTCTCTTAAAAAAAAAGTAAGTAAAAAAATCGAACAAACCCCAAGCCCCTTCCTCCTCCTACCTGTCGTCTGGGCATGCTCTGTTAACTTTTGCCATGTGGGCTTGTCCCAGTCTCTGCTTCCTCCATCTTTCCCTTATTTTAGCTGAATGAACGTTCCATTTACTTCCAGACATAACGTGTGTGATAAGAAGTCATTTTTTTTCTCTTTGTGATTTTGCATGTTTGAAGCATCTTTGTTGTCCCCTTCTTCTTGGCTGATCCTTTGAAATTTGGGGTTCGAAACTATTTTCCATCAAAATTGAAGGGCACGGATCTCTTGAGACGTTGATGGCATTACTCATGGCACCTGATAAGGTTTGCAAGAAGCTGTTGGTGGCTCGGTGCCTGTAGCTCAAGTAGCTAAAGCACCAGCCACATACAGCAGAGCTGGCAGGTTCGAATCCAGCCCGGGCCCACCAAACAACAATGACAACTACTACCAAAAAGTAGCTGGGCATTGTGGTGGGCGCCTGTGGTCCCAGCTACTTGGGAGGCTGAGGCAGGAGACTCACTTGAGCCCAGGAGTTGGAGGTTGCTGTGAGCTGTGATGCCACAGCACTCTACCCAGGGCAACAACTTGAGGTTCTGTCTCAAAAAAAAAGAAGCTGGTCGTGTCTCTTCCTTATCCCAGAAGTTCATGAAGATGAGCCTTGATGCACCTGCTCTTCATTCATTACACTGGGCTGAGAGTGTCTTTTTTATTAGACATGAGACCTTCATTTCTAGATGTGTTTGCTTTTGTGCTATTTTGTTGATAATCTCTTCCCTGTTATTTTTTTGTCATTGTCCTCTCCTCCTGGAATTTCTCTTTTCTTTTTCTTTCTTTTCTTTTCTTTTCTTTCTTTCTTTTTTTTTTTTTTTTTTTGAGACAAAAATCTCACTTTGTTGCCCTGGGTAGAGTGCCGTGGCATCCTACCTTATGGCAACCTCAACCTCTTGGACTCAAGTGATCCTCCTGCCTCAGCCTCCCCAGTAGCTGGGACGACAGGCACCTGCCATGACACTTGGCTAGTTTTTCTACTTTTAGTAGAGACGGGGTCTTGCTCTTGCTCAGGCTGGTCTCGAACTCCTGAGCTCAGGTGACCCTCCCCGGGTCCCAGAGTGCTGGGATTACAGACATGAGCCACCAAGCCCACCCTCCTCCTGGAATTTCTACCAGACATAAATTATGCTCTAGGATAAATCCTCTTTTTTCCTTACCCTTTTCTTCCACTTTCTATCCCTTTTGTTATGCTTTCTGGAAACTTCCTTAACTTTCTCTTCTAACCTTTATTTAAATTTTATTCCTGCTGTCATGTCCTCTTGTTCTGGAAGCATTCCTCTCAAGCCCCCCCTGCCCCCCTCTTTGTGTTCCCTGAGAGCAAGAATGTCTTGTATCTGGAGGAGATGGTGCTGTTCTGTTTGTGTTTTGCTTCCGCATTGTGTCTTTTCCCTACGAGTTCCTTTCTCTGTTTGTTTTGGCCTGTTGCTCATGCTAGGCGTCCTGAGTATCCAGGAATCTTGGCTCTCTGCGCTGACGTCCTGACCCAAGGCTCCAGGTGCACCGCCAAGACCTGAGGGACGGAGCCACGTGGGACAGGTGGGGAACCCAGCCAGTGTCAGGATTAGAATCTGGGGGTCTTTTTTCTCAGACTGCCCTTTTTCCCCATAGCAAAAACCTTTACTCTCCTGCCTCGGGATGGAGCCGGGGCAGAGAAGGGGAGATTTCGGCAACATCAGATTATTGGTCAGGGCTCTCCAGAGAACAGGATGTTCTCTCTGTCTGGGTGTGCTGCTGTACCAGAGTACCAGAGTCTGGGGAATTCATAAATGACACAAAAGCATTTGGCTCACAGTTCGGGAGGTTGGAAAGTCCAGTGTCAGGGTCAGGGTCTTCTTGCAGTCATAACTGTGGGGAAGGAAGGAGAGGGCAAGGGAGGGAGGCTAAACTCATTTTCATGACAAACCCGTTACCAGTCCCTGTTGACCTGAATGGCCATTTCATGTAGGACACTGCTGGCCAGGCCCTAACTGGGCCGGATGAGCCTGCGTGCCAACATCTGGAGATTGTTTACTCACTTCCAAGCCTAATGTCATACAAAGGTCAGGGAACTGGACTCCATGGTACCAGTCTAGGACCCAGCGCACTCCATGAAGTGTTGACTAACTATAACGTAATCTAGAGTAAAAATGCTTTGAAGATATAACCACGTTAAGATCGGAAGATACTGTGTAGCCTTGAGGAGGAATCTGTTTAAGGTCTAGGACAGCAATTAATAACATTGTTTACTTTTACTGTGAAAGTAAAAGTAACCAAGAGAAACAGGAAGACAGAGCAGTCCCTTGGGGAGATAACCGCACTGCTCTCCAGAATCACTGGCTTTTCTGTAAATCAAAGTTTAACTGTTCATCTCTCATCCACTTCCCCGTTGATTGACCTGGGTGACAGGCAGACGGATGGACTCCTTGGTCTAGCAAAAAACCAACGAGCTCAACAAACCGATCCTCTCGGGAGTTAAAGACGTTAATCGTTCACAAGGGCAGAGCCCTCATGACCTAATCACCTTTCAAAGGTCAGTTCCCCCTCTCAAGACCAATGCATTAGGGATTAAGTCTCCAACACATGAACTTGGGGGGATACGTTCAAACTACAGCAGATCTGGAGACAGAAAAAGAGACTGAGGGAGAGAAAAGGAGCGTGAGAGAGAAAGAGAGAGTTTCATTTTAAGGAACTGGCTGACGGATTGTGAAGAAGTTTGCAGGTTTCTAGCAGGTGGAAACCCAGGGAGGAGCTGATGTTGCATCTCGGCTCAGAGGGAATCTGGAAGCAGAATTGAATTCCTTCTTCCTCAGAGCCTTGATCTTTTTCTTCTAAGCCCTTCCACTGATTGGATCATCCACCTTAAGGAGGGTAATCTGCTTTACTCAAAGTCTACAGATTTAAATACCACTGTCATGAAGACTGGCTTCATTATAATATCTGGAATAATGTGGGACCAAAGCTCTGAGGCCTGTGGCCTGGGCAAGCTGACACATAAAATTAACCACCCGACAGGCACAGTGACGGCCCACCTCCCTGTACTACTGGGCATTTTTCTGACATATCAATGGACCCTGTCCCATTTACTAGTTTTCCAAGCTGATGACCGTGAAGAGACGTTCACTGTTGTTTTAATTTGCATTTCTGATTACTAATGAATTTGTGCACCTCTTCAAGGCCCTGTTAGTCATTCCCCTTTCTCTTTCTGGGATGATTCTCTTTAAAACTTCTGCCCATATTTTTATTCAATATCTTTGTCGCTGATTTGCAAATGTGCTCATATGTTCTAGGTACTAGCCCTTATGTTTTAAATGTTGGAGATACCTTTCCCAGCCTCTTATATTACTAATGCCTACTTATCTTTTGTTTTGTTTTGTTTTGTTTTGTTAGAGACAGAATCTCACTTTGTTGCCCTCGGTGGAGTGCTGTGGCATCACAGCTCACAGCAACCTCCAGCTCTTGGGCTCAAGCGATTCTCTTGCCTCAGCCTCTCGAGTAGCTGGGACTACAAGCGCCCACCACAACACCTGGCTAGCTTTTTGTTCTTGTTGCAGTTTGGCCGGGGCTGGGTTTGAACCTGCCACCCTTGGTATATGGGGCCAGTGCAGTGTACACAGATGTACACTGAGCCACAGGCACTACCCCTTATATTATCTTTTGTTTAAAAATAAAATTCCTTATTTTTTTATTGAACAATAATAATAATAAAAATGCAAAAAAGTAACATACCCATTGTCAAATAAGAGTATTATAGAATGCTTTGACTCTGAGGTTCAGTATAGAGTCATCAGTTAACTTATCATTTTTTTCCAAAGTCTCAAAAAATAGACAACTAATATTTGTAAGTAAAAGATAATTTCAAAAAACAGATCATGCCAAATCTTATAGAAAAAGAAGAAATACTTCAAAATCATTCTACTTCATCCGGATACACCTGATATTAAAATTGGAAAAAATATATTATTACAAAGGGGAAATTACAAACATATTCCACTTATAAATGGGGATGCAACATCCTAAACAATATATGAACAAGTTGAATGAAAAATTATTGTTCACATAATGTACTTTGGTCAAAATTAAATCCAACTTATGTGAGAACAAAATTCCTTCTTTTGACGTTACTAAAATCCATGAGTGTTTTCCCTTAGAGTCTGTGCTTTGGGGTTTAAGAAAAAACACATTCTTGGCTCGGCACCTGTGGCTCAATCGGCTAAGGCGCCAGCCACGTACACCTAAGGTGGTGGGTTCGAATCCCCAGCCCGGGCCCGCCAAACAACAATGATGGCTGCAACCAAAAAATGGCCAGGCCTTGTGGCGGGCACCTGTGGTCCCAGCTACTGGGAAGCGGAGGCAGGAGACTCGCTTGAGCCCAGGAGTTGGAGGTTGCTATGAGCTGTGATGCCATGGCACTCTACCCAGGGGGACAGCTTGAGGCTCCGTCTCAAAAAAAAAAAAAGAAAAAACACATTCTTTCCCTACCACTAGGGCACACAGATGTCTCCTGTATTTTCTTCTATGAGCTTTACAGTTTTACCTTTCACACTTAGATTTTCAACCTTATTGAATATAGTATAATATGGAGATTGCAATTTATGGTTTTCAAAATCTAAGCCCATTTTCCTAACATCACGTTTCTCTTTCTCACTGACCCCACCTTTATCTTGTAGCATCTGTCAAAACGTATTCACACCACCCCACGTAGGCTGGGTCTGCCTCTGAGAGCTCCATTCCGTCCACTAGTCTGTATCATATTTGTAGAGTATGTCTTCATATCTGCTTGAGTAGGGACCTCTTTTTACGCTTTTTTTCCAACTTAACATACCTAGTCCTAGACCATCATTCCTCCATGTAAATTTTAGGAAAATTTTGCAGTGGTCTTCAAAACATGTGTCTTGAATTGTTATTGAGTTCGCACTGAATTGACAGATTAATTAAGGAAGGAATGCTATCTTTATACTATAGTTGTGTCATCCACGAACAGGAAATGTCTCTCCATTTATTGAGATATTCTTTTGTCTTCTTGAATAGAGTTTTAAATCATTCTCCATACGGGGCTTGCATTATTTTTTTATTATTGTGGTTATATACATAATATGAAATCTACCATAACTCCTTTTTTTAAAATTTGAGACAAAGTCCCACTCTGTTGCCCCAGACTAGCATCAGCCTAGCTCACAGTAACCTCAAACTCCTGGGCTCAAGCGATCCTCCTGCCTCAGCCTCCCACGTAGCTGGGACTACAAGTGCCCACCACCGTGTCTGGCTAATTTGCCTGTTTTTTAGTAGAGACAGGGTCTTGCTCTTGCTCAGGCTGGTCTTGAACTCTCAACCTCAGGTGATCCACCCACCTCAGCCTCCCAGGGGGCTAGGATTACAGGCGTGAGCCATCACTCCTATCCTGCTTTAACCATTTTTAAGTGTACAGTTCAGAGAAATTAAGTAAGTACACCTACATTGTTGTGCAACCATTGCCACCACCTCCCTCCAGAACTTTTTCATCTTCCCACACTGACACTCCAAACTCATTAAACGTGAACTTTCCAATCCTCCCTCCTCAGCCCCTGGCAACCCCCATTCTACTTCCTTGGGGGAACTTGACCACCTCATACAGGTGTAACCACACAGGATTTGTGACTTACTGTGACTGGATTATTTCACTTAACATAATGTCCTCAAGGTTCAGCCACACCGTAGCATGTGTCAGAGTCCCCTTCATTTTCACGTCTGAATAATATTTCACTGTTATGGACAGACCACATCCGTTGGAGTCCCTCCTCTCCACTCTCCTGGGCATTGCACATTCTATAATTTCCAGAAACTTCATAGCTTTGCTGCTATCACAAGTCACACGTCAGTTTCTATTGTGTTTTCTAGTGGACTGTTGGCTCTCTCCTCTCTTTCAACGTCTCACATCCAATCCGTCAGGAAATGCTGTCAGATCGACCTTCAGAGTATGTTCAGAACCTGGCTGTTTCACATCCGTCCACCAATCGCAGCTGTCGGAGCCCCAAGGCCTCTCACCTGCACTACCCGGCCTTCTGAGCAGCTCCCCCAATCCACCTGTGCCCTACATCCTTTTCCAGAGAGCAAGCAAGAGCTCCTTTCAAAACACAAATAGGTTTCACGTCTCTCCTTTGCCCCAGTCCTCCCTCCCTCGTCACTCTGAGAAGCCAGCGGCCTCAGGAAGGGCTGGTGAGAGCTGTGGGCTGTGCCCTCCACCTTCCTGCGGCCTTGGACTGACTGTTCCTTCCAACTGGGACGTGCTCTGCCCGGAGGTCGGGCAGCTCTTGCACCTCTCTCCTTGACGTCGGTTGTGTTCCTCAGAAGCGGAGCACAAGGGGAAGATTTGTTGTGAGTGATTCATTAGGAAAAATGAGTACGGCAGTGAATAACTGGGCCCAGCAAGGAAGGAGGCAGGGAGACTCCGAGGGCAGGTGACTCTGGCCTGGCCATGCAGCGGAGCTCTGGAAACAGGGCAATGGCTCGGGGCATTCTCAGCAGAGGCCGGGAGCTGGGCGTCCCCAACCACCAAGCCAGGCATTTGTTCATTCATGTGTGCCCAGGGTAGCCACTGTGCGTGGATGTGGGAGGGGATCAGAGGGGCAGTGGGTCCTCTCACCGTCCTTGAGTTCGTCCAGTGCTGTGCAGCGGGGCCAGGTCCTGTTGAGCTATCCCAGTGCATGTGCCTCTCCCAGCAGGCTGTACCATCCACTAATTTGCTTGTCATCCCTCCCCCAGCCCATAAGCACCCTGAAGGCAGCATTTTCTATCCATTTATTTTGATGTGGGCCCCCTGGGCTTAGAAGAGGACCTGGAACACACCAATGGCTCATGGATAATCATCAAAGAAATAATTGTGCTTGGGTATGTGTGAAGGCCTCCAGGGCCAGGCACGGTGGCTCGCACCTGTAGCCCCAACAATTAGGGAGGCTGAGGCAGGAGGATCACTGGAGCTCAGGAGTTGGAGGTTGACATGAACTATGAGGATAGCACCGCCCTGATCCTGGGGCAACAAAGTGAAACCTCATCTCAAAAAAGAGAGAGAGAGAGAGAGAATCTGTTACTCACAGTTTCCAAGAGGAGTGGGTGTCCTCCTGCCGTGTGGGCTGGACAGGGAAACACCTGTGTGAGAGGGTGGGCCGGAGGCAGAGGGAGCAGTGGGCGGTGTGGGTGGGAGCCCTCATTGGGATCTCCAGGAAGGAACCGGACAGGCAGGGTGAGCGGGTTTAGGCTTGGCTAACTTGAATAATTTGAATAGTCCTGGGGTGTAGGGACTGCCCCTGGGTGCCTAGTAGCTGGTTCTGGGGAGATCTGGGCAGGGGGAGAGTGTCCACAGCGTCACAGCCCAGCAAAGTGGTCAGTGGCATGTGCTCCCGGGTGAGGCCTGCATCACCTCTGGGAAGTGGCCAGCTCTAGTGGCAGCCCCTCCAGTGTAAGAGGGGCCCCAAGACGTCACAGTATCAGAAGGAACAGACACGCGGAGGACCCCTTGCCCCACGCCCTGCTCTGAACGTCCAGTCTTCCTGACTAGTGCAAAGTTGGATGTGCTCAGACACCCCCACCCAGGAGGGATTAGGAAGACCCCACACTCCACTTTCACCCCAAATCAAGCTCCTGGATATAACAGCAAAGAACTTGGGCTTCCCACCACGTCCTGCCTGTGTGGACTTGGCACACGAATGGCCCTCGGGGCTGCAGGAGCCCATGGTGCTCGCTGACCTCCCAGGTGGTCAGGGTAATGGCTGGCCTCCTTCCCCAGGCACTCGGAGCTCTAGCTTCTGAGTAGAGAAGGCTTCATCCATGCTCTAGCTTTGCCACTTGGGTGTTTTGTGAGCTGGGACAAGTCATCTAACTGCCCTTGTTTTTAAAATGGGTAATACCAGCCATGCCTACCTGACACAGCATTGTCACCAAGTCCCACGAACTGGGACAAAGCACTCAAGGCTTCACATGTGTAAGGAATATTGAGCGCTATAAAATCCCCTCGTCCTAGGAGTCTTTCCTGCCACTCTACTCTCAGTTTTTCTGGGAAAGGCATTAGCACTTTCACAGAGCTTGGAATAAGGGATTTAATAAATCTTATCTGACTTTCAAGGGACTAGAACACCTGACCTGTCACCTGGTCACACATTTTATGAAAAGAGAACAACAGGTGACAATAAGCCAAGGAACAGAGGTGCAGCCCCCCTGTGATTAGGGAATTGTGAATGGAAACCACCGAGGGACACCAGACACACCCCTTAGAACGCGAACATCCAGAAACCTGACAATAGCAGATGTTTACACAGCAGCAGGAACGCTCACTCATTGCTGGCAAGGAACAGAAAACTTTGCAAAATGGCTCAGCTACTTCTGAAGACAGTTCAGCAGCGTCTTGCAAATCTGAATGCAGTCTGATCGCAGCCTGACTCAGCAGTTGTGTTCTGAGATATTTATTTGCCCAACTGAGTTGAAAACTTATACCCATATAGAAAGCAACACCAGGCTCGGCGCCTGTGGCTCAATCGGCTAAGGTGCCAGCCACATACACCTAAGGTGGCAGGTTCGAATCCCCAGCCCAGCCCGCCAAATAATGATGGCTGCAACCAAAAAATGGCCGGGCGTTGTGGCGGGCACCTGTGGTCCCAGCTACTTGGGTGGCAGAGGCAGGAGACTCGCTTGAGCCCAGGAGTTGGAGGTTGCTGTGAGCTGTGATGTCATGGCACTCTACCCAGGGGGATAGCTTGAGGCTCCGTCTCAAAAAAAAAAAAAGAAAGCAACACCAAAAAATTTATAGCAGGTTCATTGGTGATCACCCCCCGCATTGGAAACGGCCGAGATGCTCTTCAGTAGGTGATGGGATAAACTGTGGTACATCGAGACAATGGAAAATTGTTCAGCAGTAAAATGAAATAAGTGACCAAGTCACGGAGAGGCCTGGAGGAAAGGAAATGCAATTACTGATGGAAGGAAGAGACCCACTGTGTGACTCACACTGTGTCACATTCTGGAAAAGACAAAACTATGGAGACAATGGACATTTCAGGTGTCGCCAGGGATTGGGGGGAAGGGAGCAGGAGAAAGGAATGGATGGGGGAGCAGGTGTGATGCTATGATGATGAGCTACAGTGGTGGATACACGACATCCTGCCCTTGTGACAACCCACAGAACTGTGGACCACGAAGTGAGACTTAATACACACTGTGGACTTTATTAGTAATAATAGATCAACATTGGGCGGTGCCCATAGCTCAGTGGGTAGGGAATGGCCACATACACAGAAGCTGGTAGGTTCAAACCCTGCCTGGGCCTGCCAAACCACAATGACAACTACAACAGTAACAACAACAAAAAAGTAGCCGGGCATTGTGGCAGGTGCCTGTAGTCCCAGCTACTTGGGAGGCTGAGGGAAGAGAGTTGCTTACACCCAAGAGTTGGAGGTTGCTGTGAGTTGTGACACCATGGCACTCTACCCAGGGTGACAGCTTGAGACTCTATCTCAAGAAAAAAAATGAATAAAAATAATGTATCAACATTGGTTCATTAATTATACTGTACGTCCCACACCAATGCAAGATGTTAAAAATAAAGAAAACCACTGGAGTGGGGTATATGGGAACTAACTGCTCAGTTTGTCTATTTTTCTATAAATCTAAACCTTCCAAAGAATAAAATCTATTCGTTAAAAAAAAAAAAAAGAGTAAATTGACAGCGTTTATTTCTTTGTGAGGAACTGAGTGCTCTTCTTTTGTTTGTTTGTTTAATTTCTGGCTTTAATCCCAAAATTTCGACAGTGAGGTTTTCTGTCCATGTTTTCTGTGTTTTTTAAATCACATGATTGATACATGAAAAACTCCCTTATCGAAAAAATTCAGAATGCTAAGAAAGTATGCAGGGTGAAAAGTCAAGCCCGTTTTACCCCCCCCCCCATATGTAGAACGTGGGGTGGACTGTCACACATGTTCTCTATGTATCTATACCAGCATGGGACTCTATCAGCGGGAATGGGCTCCTCCTCAGAGAGTTTACTGAAAGCTATTTAAGCAAATGGTGTTTTTATTTCACCCACAATCCAAGACTTCTGAAGTTAAGTAGCTCTGATAGTTAGCTCAGTAGCTCAGGGATGTTTGCTGGCCCCCAGAGTCTGAATGATTTTCAGGGACTTTCCTTCATGTTTGTGACCTTCTGGCTACAAGATGAGTGTACCCCTCCCCCCGTGCACCTGCTACATACCTCCGCGTTCAAGGCAAGAAGAGCAAAGGGCTACCATATCCCACAGCTGGAGCTTTTATCAGGAAAGCAAAGATTTCCCAGAAAGCTACCAACAGATTTCTATACACGTTTCATTTGCCAGATGTGTCCCATGGCCACCTCTAGGCATAGCAGAAGCGAGAAAGGCAAGTAATTACCTCCTTCCACCACTAGAGGGAACAGCATCAAAGAAGGCGGGTGACAATTGCTTTGGAGATGGCCAACAGCTGTAACTCACAAGACAGCTGTTTTTGACTTGACTATGTTTTCAACTAACGTCTTAAAGAGTCTCTCAGTACACTTACATCGTTCTTTTTAACTCTGCATGATATTCCATAGTATAAATAGATGGTAATTGGTTACGAGTTGATAAACATTTAGATTGCTCCTAACGCTCTATGATTTCAAACAATACTGCCACAGACGTCTCCTACATGTTTCTGGAAACAGATGTGACAGTGTTGTGGACCCGTTATCAGCACAGTTATTTGTCAAATGATAAGGTGTTTGGAAACTAGTAGATTCTACCGGACTCCCCCCCCCCCCAAGAAATGGACCAATTTACATCACCACTAATGTTACATTCCTAAGTGTCTCTTTCTCATGCCCCTATCAACCGGGGAAAATTTAAATGAGGAGCAAAAATATTACATTGTTTTATTTTTTATTTTTTGCAACATTGTTTTATTTTTAACTCTTGGATTACTGGGTGTTTTGGTGGATTCTCTAGGTTGTTTATAGCATAACAGATAATTATGGGAAAGGCAAATAATATTCTTATCTCTTTTCAATGTTTGTACATTTTATGCGGACTAGCGTCTTTTTTATTTTGGGGGTAGGGGGGTTTAAAAATCTTTTTCAGTTGAATGCTTAGTTCACTTATGTTGTATTTATCATTGTCTAATTGGTGCATTTGAAGCTAATGTTTTGGTTTTGTTTTTTTTTTTGAGACAGCACCTCAAGCTATCCCCCTGGGTAGAGTGCCATGGCATCACAGCTCATAGCAACCTCCAACTCCTGGGCTCAAGCGAGTCTCCTGCCTCCGCCTCCCAAGTAGCTTGGACCACAGGCATCCGCCACAACAACCGGCTATTTTTTGGTTGCAGCCATCATTGTTGTTTTTGGTGAGCCCGGGCTGGATTCGAACCTGCCCCCTTAGGTGTATGTGGCTGGCGCCTTAGCCACTTGAGCCACAGGCACTGAGCTGAGGCTAATGTTTTGTTATTAGACACAGCTTTTGCCATGTGACGATTTTTTATGACTATTTCTAAACAACTTTTTTAGCATTTTTTTAATTGGATGGGGGGAGTTTATTATGTATTCATTTGTTGCTTTTATGCTTATTACTTTAAACAATTCAAAGTTATATACACAATAATAACAAATTCAAGCAAATGTCTCATTCATGTGGCTAAATGTAAAAATTCCACACTCACCTCCAATTTTCTTCCCCAAAAGTAATTGCTACTCACATTTGGATTCTTTCTTTCTTTTTTTTTTTTTTTGAGACTGAGTCCTACTATGTTGCCCTCAGTAGAGTGCTGTGGTATCACAGCTCACAGCAACTTCAAACTCTTTTGGGCTTAAGTGATTCTCTTGCCTCAGCCTCCCAAGTAGCTGGGACTACAGGTGCCCACCAAAATGCCTGGCTATTTTTTTGTTGCAATTGTCATTGATGTTTAGCTGGGCTGGGCCAGATCTGAACCCATCACCCTTGGTGCATATGGTCGGTGCCATAACCACTGTGCTACAGGTGCTGCCCTGGATTCTTTCTTAAATGACTGTATGTATAAGTTTATTATTAGTTTTTTTTCTTCTGCAGTCTTTTTGTTGTTTGGGCCATCTTGCATTTTTGCAGTTTTGTTTTTCTTTTTTTTGGCCGGGGCTGGGTTTGAACCCGCCACCTCGGGCATATGGGGCTGGTGCCCTACTCTTTTGAGCCACAGGCACTGTCGTCTTGCATTTTTGCATTGCATAAGCTCCAGAGTTGAAGGTTAAAGAGAGCTATGATGATGCCACTGTACTGCACTCCAGCCTGGGTGACAAACTCTCTCTATTCTCAGTAAATGTTTGTTTGCTTTACTTGTCAATAACTGAGAGTAGTAAATGTTTTCAACCTTCCACTATGATTATGGATTCACAGATTTCTCTTTGAACTTCGATCAGTTTATGCTTTATTGTTTTGAAGCTGTGTTATTAAGTGCATACAGACTTGGCCCATGTAGCAACATTTTGATTGACGATGGACTACAAATACAACAATGGTACCATAAGATTAAAACGGATAATATCATGGAACTGAAAATTTGCTATTGCCTAGTGACATAGCCATTATAATGATGCAGTTACCACTATATTTTCTATGTTAAGATATGTCTAGATGCACAAATACTTTCCAGTGTGTTACAATTGCCCACAGTATTTGGGACAGTGACACACAGCCCAGGTGTGTAGTGGGCCATCTAGGTTTGTGTAGGCACACTGTGATGTTTGCACAACAATGACAAAATGGCCTAGTGACACGTGTCCACTTTCTTAAGCAATGCATGATTATGTTATAACTCCTTGGTAAATTGTAACTTTTATAACCAAGAAACAAAACTCTTCTCCTACAATAATTTCCACTTTGAACTCAAGAAGGAAGATCACTTGAGCCCAGAAGCTAAAGGTTGCTGTGAGCTATGATGACTAATGCACTCTAGCTTGGGCAACAGAGTGAGACCCTATATCAAAAGAAAAATTATGTGAAGAGAGGAAAAGGAAGGGGTCATATTCCAGGAAAAAGGGGTGATTTGGGGATGGAAAATTTTCAGGCACCCAGAGCGCAGTTTATTTGGGGGCTCGAGACCCTTCTAGACCAACTCAAATTAAGCCATGAGGCAATGCCAAGCACACATTCAGACCTGCTTATTGTGACTGGTTTGACCCTTGGCCAGTCATAAATGAAAGAACACGGCATGAAGAATCAGATGACAAGTTCACTTTGTGGCTAAAGCATTGGGGTCACTGGCAAGGAACCAAGTCCCACCCTGAGTGTCACCAGGCATTAGTAAGATTTGAAAGCGAGACCAAAAATTATTGTAAATTGTACCCAGGATTTGTTTTAGTCAGATATGGTGAGACATAGGCATGAAAAGGACTGCCATAAGCTATATATATATCCCTAGAAACAGAAGGTGTGGCCTGTCAGTGCCACATAGTGCCACACCACACAGGGCAGTAGCAGGGCAGGGCAGGGCTGGGCCAGAGGGATTGAGGTTAAAAATACAGGCAATCTAGGAGGCCAAGGTGGGTGGATTGCCTGAGCTCATAAGTGCAAGACCAGCCTGAGCCAGAGTGGGACTTTGTCTCTAAAAAAAAAATAGCTGAGCATTTTGGCAGGTGGCGAAAGTCCCAGCTGCTTGGGAGGCTGAGGCAAGAGAATTGCTTGAGCCCAAGAGTTTGAGGTTGCTATGAGCTATGACACCATGGCCCTCTACTGAAGGTGGCAAAGTGAGACTCTGTCTCCAAAAAAGAAAGTAAAAATACAGGCAAGAGCCTTTATTGTGATTTTTGTGGGAAAGGTCAGGCAAAGCAGGGTGAGCAGGATGAGGGTTGGGGGGCTTGAGTAACTTCAGTGGGCTTTGGGGTAGAGGCTGTCCCCAGTTGCCTAGTACCTGGCCCTGGAGGGGTTGGGGCAGACACCAGCAGGGTAGTCCTCCCTCAGGGAGGGAGAGGGGGTGTGGACTTTGGATTGGCTGTTTTGCCTATGAAAGATAGACTTGATTTGCAGGCAGGTATGAATAGGTAAAATCTCTAGAAATTAGCTGGCCCTGGGAGGGGCAGTCTCTCCAGGATCAGCAAGGTGCTGTATGTCAAATGATCAGAAGATACAGGAAATAAAACAGCACGATTAATACAAAAGTGTCACAGTGGGAAGTCAAGGAACAGGGACAGGATCAAGGTGCTGGCAAACTGGAAAACAAGACATGTTCAGGGCGGCACCTGTGGCTCACAGGAGTAGGGCGCAGGCCCCATATGCTGGAGGTGGCAGGTTCAAACCCAGCCCTGGCTAAAAACTGCAAAAAAAAAAAAAAAAAAAAAGAGAGACACGTTTACCTGGAGACCTGCTAGTTCTCAGAAGGCGGCCACCACTCTCACCTTCTGACACTTTGTGGCTAAGTCTTAAAGGCAATGCCTAATATTCCTCAGAAACAGAAAATTGTGTTCTCAGCAGGAAGGTCTTGCCTCTCAGTCCCCCACTGCTCATGAAACGCAAAAATAAAGGCGAATGTCTGTGCAAAGGACTTTTTTAATTAGTGAATTTCTATGAAAAACTTTACAAAGATATACAATTTAAATCACTTTTCATGGTTCCATTTAGCAATTCATCTCCATTGCAATGAATAAAATAACAACCATCTGAGCGATTCCAGAAAAATGCAGAGAGAACTCAGTCTGTTCCTCTGGGCGCTGGGATGTCTGGTTCCCATTAGGCAGGAGAGGTGAGAAGGCGGATGAGGAGGGAGGCTGCCAGGCCCCAAGAAGGGCACACAGGCAGGGTGGCAGGGTGCAAACCCACCCCCGAGGACCAGCCGCATTCCCTGCAATCTCCAGGACATTAGACAGAGAGTCTGTGGTGACAGGAAGCTGAGGCAGCCCCAGGCCAGAGCTCGGGGGCCTTTGGCGACAGCAGAAGAGCCACCAAGCTCAGTCCTCTGAGATGACAGAGCAAGTCCTTTGCCACCTTCCTCTGAGGCACTCGCTCCATCACAGAACAGGTGCTGCCACCACAGACTGCTGTGACCCAGGGTTTACAATTCACAGACGGCAGGAGGAGGCAGGGCTCTGTCCGTCTCTTCTCTGCTTCCCACCAGGCAATGAGGCACCAAAACCTGCGAATGTTATTTCTTAGCCATTTTTAGAACCTTCCAACTTCTGTGCACCCCTCCCGGGAGCCGCTGGGCAGCATGAAGTGGGCCAGGCAAAGAACAAAGCCCGGGCTGCCCTGGAATCAGCCTCCAAGACCCGGCCAGGAGGGAAGGGAAGCAAGGAACCCCCCAAACCAGCAACTACCACTGCTGGTTGGACTGGACTGTCGTGGGGTTGGAAACAAGACACATCCTCCCCATGTTCAGGAACTGAGTCTACTGGGGAGCAAGGAAGGCCACAAACAAACTCTCTGGAGCCAGAGTGGAATGTTCAGGGCTAGGAGTCTGAAGTAAGGACAGAACTAGCCGTGGGGCACTCGACCTTGGTTTTAATAGCACAGCCAGAAGGAGCCGGGTCTGCAAAGGCAAGGAGGCAGGATGCTCAGTGCGCCCTCAGGGTGGGTGAGAGGTGAAGACAGCTGCAGAGAGGTGCTGCAGGGCCCCGTGTGCAGTTCTAGGTCAGAGACCAGGGATGGGAGGGCCCGGAGAGCCATGCTGGGAGGTGAGATGCAAGCAGGTCATCCATCTGACAGGTCAGAGCTCAGCTTTGGGGGGGGGGGTCTCTCTGGCAGCATCACTGAGGAGGACAGACAAGCCCAGAGGCAGGAGACAGGGGCCAAGGCTGTGACAATGGTCACACAGAGGGAAGGATTCCTGACCAGTGGTCATGACAGAGGAAAGGAGGAAGAGGGAGGAGCAGGGAGAGAGAAAAAGAGCTGGACGGGAGTTGTGTTTCAAGCACAGAAGACTAAAATATTAGAGATACAAGGAAAAAAATCGGAAGGCTGGAGGGAAGGCTTCCTGTGGGCTGGTCTAAGTTCTGACAGGTGCCCAGAGGTAGAAGAGAGGTCAGGGCAAGGGACAATAATGACACTCATCCACACAGCACTTTATTCACCTGGACCACATGCTCATGACACCTGATAAGGCAGGTGAGAGATGAGGAAACAGGAAATGCAAACAGCAGGCAGAGGTCACCCAGCTGTCACCTCCAGGCTGGCTAAGCTCCCAGGTCTATTGTAGTCCAGAGCCTCTTCCTGTCCTGAGTTAAGGGGACTTTCCTCGGACTACACAGGACATCCCTTCAGCCATTCATTCATTCATTCATTTGACAATTTTTTTTGAGGCCGGGCACGGTAGCTCCCACCTGTAATCCTAGCACTCTGGGAGGCTGAGATGGGTGGATTGCTTGAACTCAGGCATTAGAGACCCCCGTTGGGCATTGTGCAGACTCCTGTAGTCCCAGCTACTCAGGAGGCTGAGGCAAGAGGATCTCTTGAACCGAAGAGTTTGAGGTTGCTGTGAGCTATAACAACACCACGGCACTCTACCCAGGGTACGGAGTGAGATTCTGTCTCACAAAAACAAAAACCAACAACAACAACAACAAAACAATGTTTTTGAGCACCAGGTAGGGTTCTAAGTGCTGGCAGTTCACTAGTTAATAAATAAGACAGAGGTCCCTGTCCCTGCCATCATGGTGCATACATTCTTGTACATGGTAGACCAGAAAGAGACCAGCTGGCCTTTTGGCAGTTTTCCTAGAAGTCCAGAGAATTCCCAGGAAAAGTCCCCGGAGGCAAACCTACACCTCACAGGGGAAGGCCATCCTGCTCCACCTACCACACTCAGACAAGCTGGAAACATGCAGTTTTCTCTGGGGTGGGATAGAACTAGAAAGCCCAAAAAGCACTGCCAAGAATGAGCCTTGGCCACATTGAGGCAAAGGGCTCCTTCTGGTTGACTCGTCGGGAGAAACGTGGTAACATCATTCTTCTCTCTCGATTCTCTTTTGCTCTTATTCAAAACTCACCAGCCAAAGTCCTGACTCTTCACTACGTACCAACACCTGATGTCTTTGAAGGTCTCCAGCAGACCTGTGTTTATAGCAGCTGCATTCACAGTAGCCAAAAGGCAGAAGCAACCCAGGTGTCCACCATCCACAAGGAATGGACCACCCGGTGTGGCTCACCCGTGCGATGCAGTAGCATTCAGCCCTGAAAAGGAGGGATGTTCTGACACGAGCCACAGCGTGGGCAAACTCTGAGGACATTCCGCTAAGTGAAAGAAGCCAGACCCCAAAGAACAAATGTCATATGACTCCACTTTCACAGAGAAAGAAAGTACAGTGGAGGTTGTTAAGGGCTGGGGAGAGGGGAAATGGAAATTATTGAATGGATACAATGTTTCATTCGGTGCAGGGTTGTCCTACCCAACACACTTATTTTCTGAAGACTTCTTTTGCTTCCTTGTGGGATCAGGAATCACGAAAATGATGCATGGACTTTTTCTCGGCTCATCGGCTGTCAGTAGTGTTTGTGTATTTAATGGGTGGCCCCAGACAACTCCTCCTTCCAACATTCAGTTGGAAGAAAGAAGTTGGACACCCCTGGGCGATGGGAAGTGTTCCGGACATGGCTGGTGGTGACAGTGGTGTGACTATGTGAATGCATTTAATGCCACTCAATGTCCATCTAAAAATGGTTGAAAGGTAAAAGGTAAACTATATGTAGGTTTTACTACATTTTTTTTAAGAGGGAGATTTCCAGGCTGCCCGGAGAAGAGAGCGAATCTCTTCCCCTGTCTGGTCCTTAGTGTCTTCAGCTTTAATAAGAGGGGCCGGACTAGAGGCTGCTGGGTCTGCAGTCTAACGTTTCCATGGCAACCACAATAAGCAGATGCCTGGCGGGTAGGATGTCACCCTCCTGGCCTCCCTCCCCCCAACTCTGTTCTCTGAGCGGTCACACAGAGCAAGTCTTGGGCCTCTCTCTCTCTGCATCTCACCCCAGGCAGCAGCTGGCGGTCCAAGCCTGCCCTGCCCTGGTGGGTTTCCAGGCAGCCACACACACCCCTCTCTCCACCCTCCACCCCTTCTTCCTCTTTTCACACCACCCCCCAACCTCATGCTTTGCCTGCCCCTCCTCTTCCTGCGCAGGGCACAGCTGGAATATTCCTTCCTCCAGGAAGCCTTCCTCTCCCAGCTGCCTAGATGACGTTACATCCTCTGTCACACACTCTGCCTCCTCCCAACCTCTGTGAGGGTGAGACGTTTCAGACCGCAGAGACAGAAGCATCTTCCCAGATGCCTTTTAATTTAAACAAGAGTGCAGACTTTGGACTGAGAACCCACAGGACTAGAAACCCCAGCTCTCCACTTACCAACCATGTCCCCACAGTCAAGCTGCTGGATCGCTCTGAGTTTCAAGCTAGGATCAAATTTCCTAACTCTCCAGGCTGTTAAAATGACTGAAGGGCACTGGCACAGGAAGGGACCACATCCAGGCGGCTCTGAGCCCCTTCCCCACCTGTTAAATGGCCTCACCTCTTCCTACTTGGCCTCCCAGATTCCAGCCTATACCCTGCTTTCTCTCCCCCTCACTCCTTACTTGCAGCCAGAGCAGCTTTGTAAAACGTGCCTGCTATTACGACCCCGCTAGCCTCTAGTGTTCTCCATCAATTACAGGATAAAAATCCACCACCTTCATAGCTGTTTCCCCACTGACCTTTCCCATCTCTCTACCCAGGTCTCCAGCCCCAGAGTAGTGCACACACGTCATCTTCCATATGAAGCACAGTCTCACCCCACACTGGCAACACTTAACCTGTGCGCTACTCTCCTCTTCTGTGAAGCCTGCCCTGCCCTGCCACCTGCATTCACAGCCCTACCTCCTGTCCCTATAGAGTCCAATGGTGTTTATTTACCTGGCTCTTATTAATTGCATGTCTTTCGGTGTGCATTTAAATTTTTTTAAATTCTGGATTTAGGAGCTTTATTCATGTATAATAGACACATAATAAGCTGCATCTAAGTGTACAATTTTATACATTTTGACACATGCACACAGCCACGAAAGAATCACGATCAAGATAACAAATTTAGGCCCGGCGAGGTGGCTCACGCCTGTAATCCTAACACTCTGGGAGGCCGAGGTGGGTGGATTGCTTGAGCTCACACGTTCAACAGCAGCCTGAGCCAAAGTGAGACCCCATCTCTCCTAAAAATAGAAAAACTGAGGCAAGAGGATCGCTTGAGCCTGAGTTGGAGGTCGCTCTGAGCTATGACACCACAGCACTCTGACCAGGGCGACAGCTCGAGACCCTGTCTCGATGAATAAATAAATAAATAAATAGGGTACCTGTAGTCCCAGCTATTTGGGAGGCTGAGGCAAGAGAATCGCTTAAGCCCAAGAGTTGGAGGTTGCTGTGAGCTGTGACGCCACAGCACCCTACCCAGGATGACAGCTTGAGACTCTGTCTCACAAAACAAAAAATAAAAATAAATTATCTGTTGCCCTCCCCACTGAAGTTTCCCCCTGCCCCTTCGTAAGCTCTTCCTCCATCCTTCCCCTCCCTCCCTTTCATTGGCAGGCAATCACTGACTGTGTCTCTGTCACCACACGTAAGTTTGCATTAAACTTAATCATCCACCATTTATTCTTCTTTGCCTGGCTTTTTTAACTCAGCGTAATTATTTTGAGATTCATCCATGGAGTAGCACAGTTTATTTTGTTTTTTCAGTTGTTGGGAAGGAGTCTACTACCTACATAGACCACGATTTCTTTATTCACTTGCCTGCCAGTGGGCATTTCTGTTGCTTCATCTTTCTATGAACTGATTTATTTTTATTTATTTTTATTTTTATTTTTTATTTTTTATTTATTTATTTATTTATTTATTTGAGATGGAGCCTCAAGCTATCCCCCTGGGTAGAGTGCCATGGCATCACAACTCATAGCAACCTCCAACTCCTGGGCTCAAGCGAGTCTCCTGCCTCCGCCTCCCAAGTAGCTGGGACCACAGGCGCCCGCCACAATGCCCGGCCATTTTTTTTTGGTTGCAGCCATCATCGTTGTTTGGTGGGCCCAGGCTGGGGATTTGAACCCGCCACCTTAGGTGTACGTGGCTGGCACCTTAGCCGATTGAGCCACAGGCGCCGAGCCTAGACCCATTTTCTAACATCTATTTTATGTTCCCATTACCCAGATTCAGCTATTAACATTTTGATACTTTTACTCCAACTAAACTAAATTCCAGAACATTCTGTCATTTTCCCCCTGCATATCCTGTGCACATCTGAAACATGGACATTTTTATATATAACCTCAATGCCATTCTCACTACCTGACAAAATTAACACCTTCATTTGTCACTTTTAGTTTTTGTTGTATATTTTGCCAGATGACTATTTTTAAAAGTATGTGAGGTAAACAGTGCCTGGACTGAAAACCCTGGGTGCTGAGGGATAAGGAGGTTAAGCCTAGAGAGAAGCTTCTTTCTCCCCCAGCAGTGGCTCCCCCAGTGATAGACCAGGAACTTAAAGACACAAGTTAGGAATCAGAGCCAAGCTGCCCAGATGTCAGCATTAGCCCTGTTGTGGGTCAAGGTAACATCCCTGGAAGTGGCTAGATAGGGCTGGGTCTTGGGTGTGGGTACTTCCTCTTTACTGAGCACTCACTCTCTTGGCACATCCTTTGAGGAGGTGGCCACCTCCATTTACAAAGTAAGTTAGAGGGCTTGATTAGTTAAGACTGAGCCAGAGGGCTTGGCGCCTGTGGCTCAATCAGCTAAGGCGCCAGCCACGTACACCTAAGGTGGCGGGTTCGAATCCCTAGCCCGGGCCCGCCAAACAAACAATGACGGCTGCAACCAAAAAATGGCCAGGCGTTGTGGCAGGCGCCTGTGGTCCCAGCTACTTGGGAGGCGGAGGCAGGAGACTCGCTTGAGCCCAGGAGTTGGAGGTTGCTATGAGCTGTGATGCCATGGCACTCTACCCAGGGGGAATAGCTTGAGGCTCTGTCTCAAAAAAAAAATAGTACTAATTGTGCTGTCTAAACAAAATACAAATGCAAACAGATTAGCCTAAGAGCTGCTAATTTGTGACTACTGGGGGAAGGGCTGGCATGAGGGACAGAGGCTAAGTATGGGGTGCTAAGAGGAAGTCCTGATGTATAGTCTACATCAGAGAGATCTGATGTGGAGAAAAGGGTAGACTAGCAAAAACAGGCATAGCCTTCCAGCTCCTTCCCAGCTTTCTTATTTCTGAAAAGAGTATGCAATCCTTTTCAGATGTGCAAGGGTTTTTCTTTTTTATTTGTGTTACAAATGTATCACACATACAAAAGGCTTGAAAGAGGCTCAGTGCCTGTAGCTCAGTGAGTAGGGTGCTGGCCACATACACCGAAGCTGGCACGTTTGAGCCCAGCCTGGACCTGCTAAACAACAATGACAACTGCAACCAAAAAAAAAAAAATAGCCAGGTGTTGTGGTGGGTGCCTGTAGTCCCATCTACTCAGGAGGATGAGGAAAGAGAATCACTTAAACCCAAGAATTTGAGGTTGCTGTGAGCTATGACACCACAGCACTCTACCGAGGGCGACATAGTGAGACTCTGTCTCAAAAAAAAAAAAAAAAGGCTTGAAAGAATAATAATGTGAACACATATGTGTCTGACACCCAGCTTAAGAAATAGATGCTACCAGTAGTTTCTAAGGCTCCTATGTGTCACTCCCTGTTCTCATTCTCTCATTCGCTCTCCCACCCTGAATAACCACTATACTGATGTATTTGTCTATCATTCCCTTGCTTTTATTTATAGTTTCATCACATATGTATGTATGTCTCCCTGTTGCCTTCTTTTGACACAGAGGCATTATATGGAAACACACACACACACACGAATAGTATTCTTCTGTAGTTTGGTTGTTTCCACTCAACATTAAGATTTTGAGATTCATCTTTGTTGACATATATAGCTATTTTTTGCATTCTATTGTATAAACATGGATATACCGCCACAATTCATTCATCCATGCTCTTATTGATGGACATTTGCATTGTTTCTAGTTTATTTTTTGCTACTATGTGCTATGATCCTAAAACATTCTTATACATGTCTTTTGGTGTTCATGATCCTAGAAAAACTTTTTTTCTAGGATCTATACCTAGGAGTGGAATTGCTGGATCACAGGGTTGTTGTATATTCAGTTGTACTAGGGAATGCTAAGTTGTATTTTCCAAAGTGATCATACCAAGATACACCTTCACCAGAGCACAAGAGTTTAAGTTGCTCCATATCCTAACACTTGGCTTTAATTCACTTATACATTTTGCCAGGTTAGTGTGAAATGCTACCTTCTATGGTTTTAATGTCCATTTGCCTAATTATGAATGATGTTGAATGTCAATTCCTACATTTATGGGCCATGTTACTTCTGGAAAATACTTGTTTATATCCTTTGCTGATTTTTCTTTTGGTTGTTTTTTTCTTATTAATTTGTAGGAGCTCTTGATATAATGCATATACCGTAGTAATTTTTTGTCTGTTAGGTGCCATGCCTGTCAATATACCAATATGCAATAAGGTATAGAGGGCATGGCCTCTGGAGCCAGACTGCCTGGATTCAAACCCAGCTCCACTCTTTACTGTGAGATCTCAGACAGTTTAACCTCTCTGCCTCAGTTTCCTTCACCACTTTGAACTTTCTTGTTCTCATCTGTGGAGTACCTAACTCAAAGAGTTATTGTGATGATTAAATGCTTAATGTAATATGTATAAAGTACTTAGAATGCTGATTATTCTGTAGTAATCAATACATAGTTTTCAATAAAATGCTCCTTAAGTGTGGGAATTTTTAAAAATACCACAGGAATCCAAATTTGGATTTAAAAAAATTATACATTCAATAGCAACTTTTATCTTTTTACCATGTTTTCTCTTTTAAATTTCTGACAAAATAATATATTCAAATAATAAAACATTAAAGTACAGAAGATTTTTATTTATTTTTATTTTTTTGAGACAGAATCTCACTCAGTTGCCCTGGGTAGAGTGCCTGGTGTCATAGCTCAAAACAACCTCAAACTCTTGGGCTGAAGTGATACTCTGTCTCAACCTCCTGAGTAACCAGGGCTACAGGCGTTTGCCACAGTGCCCAACTAGTTTTTCTATTTTTAGTAGAAACAGGGTCTCGCTCTTGCTCAGGCTGATTGTGAACTCCTGAGCTCAAGGGATTCTCTGTCCTCAGCATCCCAGAGTGCTAGGATTACAGGCATGAGCCACCATGCCTGGCTTATGAAGATATTTTTCTATACTTTCTTCCAAAAGTTTAAGTTTGTTTTTGTTAAAAAATTATCTATAACTTGGTGTTGTACCTGTAGCTCAGCAGCTAGGGTGCCAGCCACATACACCACATCTGGCAAGTTCGAATCCAGCCTGGGCCTGCCAAACAACAATGACAACTACAAACAAAAAATAGCTGGGGCTCGGCGCCTGTGGCTCAAGTGGCTAAGGTTCCAGCCACATACACCTGAGCTGGCGGGTTTGAATCCAGCCCAGGCCCACCAAACAACAATGATGGCTGCAACCAAAAAACAGCCAGGCTGTGGCGGGCACCTGTAGTCTCAGCTACTTGGGAGGCAGAGGCAGGAGAATTGCTTGAGCCCAGGAGCTGGAGGTTGCTGTGAGCTGTGACACCACCGCATTCTACCTAGGGCAATAGCTTCAGGCTCTGTCTCAAAAAAAAAAAAATAGCTGGGTGTTTTGGTGGGTGCCTGTAGTCCCAGCTACTAGGGAGGCTGAGACAAGAGAATCGCTTAAGCCCAAGAGTTGTAGGTTGCTGTGAGCTGTAGGTTGCTGGCACTGTACCCAGACAACTTGAGACTCTGTCTCAAAAAAAAAAAAATTATCCATAACTTTAGAGAAAAGAAAGGGCTACAAAAGTTACAGGTTTAGCTAGTTATAGAAATTGTAAAAGTCTCCCCAAATGTTAACTTGAGTGAGTCTCAGGTCCCAGTTTGTAAATGGGGCTGTGCTAGGCCTCTTGGCTCCTCTTCAAGCTCCATTCCCCATGTTTTTAGTCTCAGGGCTATGTCTTCCTCTGTCCTAGCCCTTGTCTCTCCACCCGCTGCTGCCTTATGTTTTCTTTAGCTAAGATTCCTTAAAGAAAAGTACTAGCAGAGGACTTAAGTAAAATATATTTTATATTTCATTCATTCATTCAACAAACACTTATTGTGCTGATTATGTTACATGCAGTGTTCTAAGTGATAGAGTTGAAGAAGTGAACAAGACAGAGTTTCTGTTCTCATCATGCTTATATTCTAGGGAGGGAAGATAACAACAAACAAATACAAATATAATTAATATAATATAATATAATGCCAAGCAGTGTAACCTTCTACAAAGTAAAATAAATCAGAGCAAGGGGAATGGGGACTAGGTTGCACTTTTAGATGGATTGTTCTAAGAAGGCACATGGCTGTGCAGGGGAAGAGCTGTTGAGACTATCAGGTACTAAGGCCCTGAGGCAGAAGCATGCTTAACTTGTTCAAAGGGCAGCAAGCAAGTGGGCCAATGTGGCTGAAATGTGGTGAGCAATAAGTAGAGAAAAAAGTATGAAGTGAGGTCAGAGAGGAGGTGCTAGGGTTAAGCCATGGCAAGTCTTTGAGGAAATAAGTTATCTTGAGTCATCAGTGACTGACTGTTAAGATGAAGCCAGTCCTGGGGATGGATTTCTATTCTATTGTCCTGGTTCTCTGGTTTGTCTTCTCTTCATTACCCATTTAATATTTTGAAAATTCCCTTTGCACTTGTCCCTTTCAGAAACTATTGCTTATGAGATAAAGGCCAAATTTCACAGCCTCTAAAACCTCTCCTATGTTGTTCTCTCTGCTGGTTTTTATTTTATTTTCTCTATACATATACATGTGTTTGTTTGGTTTCCCCTTTTTCCCTTCACAAATTTAAAAAGGCTTAAAATTTAATAACAGTAACAATGTTTAAGATAAGGACTAGAAACAAAAACCTTGGAAAGAACGAACGAAGATAAATACATTCAGAAAAGAAATCAGATGATTGCTGCAACAAAATATTGAGCAATAATAATAACGCAAAAAAGTAACAAACACATTGTCAGATAAGAGTACATTTATCATAGAATGCTTTGACTCTGAGGTTCAGTATGAAGTCATTAGTTAACTTCTTATTATT
>CAUYQV010034876.1:0-10269 GCA_963574575.1 Galagoides demidoff | reverse complement strand
ATCTACCCAGAAGGAAAAAAAATTCTTTTACCACAAGGACACTTGAACTATATTGTTTATGACAGTTCAATTTACAGTTGCCAAAATGTGGAAACAGCCTAAGTGCCCACCAACTCAGGGATGGATTAACAAGCTGTGGTATATGTATACCATGGAATACTATTCAGCCATTAAAAATATAGAGACTTTACATCTCTGACTTTGTATTAACCTGGATGGAAGTGGAACAGATTATTCTTAGTAAAGCCTCATGAGAATGGAGGAGCATAAATCCCATGTACTCAAACTTGATATGAGGACAATTAATGACTTAGTATATGGTGAGAGGTCAGGGAAGGGGAGAGCAGAGAGAGAAAGAAGGAGGGAGGTGGGTTGGAGAAGGTAAGAGGAAAGAGAAGGAAGGAGGGAGGGGTGTGGGGGTTTCAGTGTGTGACACACACCTTTGGGTGCATGACACAAGTATAAGCGGGACTTTACCTAACAAATGCAATCAGTGTAACCTGGTTTCTTGTACCCTCAATGAATCCCCAACAATAAAAAAAAAGATTAAAAAATATAACTGATAAATAACAATGCAATGGCACAAAGAGGATCAGAGTTGATTCCACTTAATGAGCGTTGCCTGTCTGCTTCTAGGAAAGATATGGTTCTGATGGCTAAATCCAAACCTCAGTCAATGTCTATGTTATCAGAACGAAGGGATGAAAAATAGAGAACAGCCAGGCTTCTTATCCTACATGTTCTGTATAGGGAACCCACATCTGGGAGC
The DNA here is from genome assembly GCA_963574575.1 of Galagoides demidoff. Lineage (NCBI taxonomy): Eukaryota > Metazoa > Chordata > Mammalia > Primates > Galagidae > Galagoides > Galagoides demidoff. The sequence goes on along the minus strand of CAUYQV010034876.1, from coordinate 9,500 downwards.
AAGGTCCCCTACTTCAAGCACCAACCCCACTGTTCCCTGAGATAATATTCTGATTCCTGTTAATGTATTTCTTTTTGCATACCAGAATTGGCTGGAGGTTCTTAGTTTCTGCATGGGCATCCTGGTCCTGTACCCCTAATCTGTGATCCTCCGTGCCAGCTCTGAACCACACTGCTTGCTTTGCTGACGGCCATTGGTCACACCATCCTGCTCATCCCCATCCTGTGTCTCACTTCTTGGTCTTGCCAGTCTAACTCTTCTAAAGCCCTACTCAGTTGTGCAAACATGGACCCTCTCCTCTAAAATGGTAACCTTTTGTGATCTAATGCTCTGTATTTAGCTTGTATTTTCCAGATTGGCAGACACAAATTCTCGGGCTCTAAACAGAGCTTGATCATTCAAAACTAGCTTTTCCTTCTGGCTCCCCTATATGTCCTGAGTGTATCTTAAGATATGTCACACACCTGGCATCACAGTTACACCACACCCCAACTCCAGATCTAGCCTTCCTCTGCACCTGCCTTATTCTACTACCATCCAATTTCTCTTCTTGATAAGTTGAGGCTGAGACCAAAACCTGAAGACATCAAGACATTGCCATAAACCAAGCTTAGAATCATGTTGTACCTCTGAATTCCCTTTTTCTTTCTGCATCTGTCTCTGTGTTATTTGGCTAAGTGATTCCATGGGCAATTCTACCCGCAATTTTGCTTCCTACTGAGAAAAAGCCTCGTTAGACTAGGTATGACTGAGATTCCACACTGGCCCATTCTTAAGAGTTAGCCCTCGAACCTCTTGGCCTGTACTTGTGAATCTAGACATCAATCTCAATCCCTTTGTTATAAGTGACATCTCTTCCATCTCAGGTTTCTCAGTCATTAGCACTAGCATGCATTGTGAAGCTGATTTCTTTCCTAATTAGGACCTGTTGTGATATGTATATTAAAAGGAGGTTTCATAAGCCCACCTGGGTCTGCTAACAGTGACTAAGGACTTCTGGCAAGTCTTGATGAAATCCAAATCAGTTTCCCTATCTTTTAAAAATAAGGAATTTGACAAAGATTCTTCTCTAATAGTGATTCTATAATATGGAAAAAATTATTTGAACCATATAACAGAACTTTGTATTGTATGTAAGTTGACCACCCAAGGGAATGTAACAAACTGGTCAACATACAGAGGTGGTCAACGTGAGGAACTAGTTCTACCACACTGATACATACATGTGGTGCATGTCTGGTCTGTGAAAATCAGATCAACTTAAGGAGGTGGTCCATGTAGGGTGGTGGTCAGCTATGGAGGCTCTACTGCAATTGTCTTTACAAATGAATTACAACTGTGATTCCCCAGATAATGGGGAATGTTTACAACTTAAATTCCCCAGATAATGTTTACAACTGTGATTTGAAAATCCTTTCAAAACTCTCTTAAAAATTATACTTAATTCCTTTAGTAGCTTTCAACCTTAATACTTCTGAAATTTTATTTATATCTCAAACATCCATAAATCAACTAAGGCATTTGCATTTAAGAATCACTTTTTTTTTTTTCTTAAGAAGAGACTAGGAGAGCCTGAATAAGCCACTTTGGTGCATGGTAATATAATTTCTGGAAATAGCACTTTAACATTTCAGGCTTAAAAGCTCATTTATAGGTAGTAATTAATGTAATTATTTTAAAATTATTTTAAATTATTTAACCTTCAGCAGGGTTTCCTAAAAGAGAACCATAAAAAAAAGGAAAATGCCAAAAAGAATTGCCAACAAGTGGTTATCTTCTTGATTCTGTTGAGATTATTTATATTAATGTATACTAAATAATTTGTTCACTCTATAGTCATTGAAGATCTCTTCCCAGTTCGTCACTGTATTATAATGTAGACAGCTGCAGTCACAAGACAGCCGAGCACTTTAGAGCTTTGTGAAAGGAATCATGACTTCAAAATTACATAAGATAAGGTGGAAAGTAATGTATTCTTAAGTAAGGAGACAAGCTATCAGGGTTCAGTGTGTTTATTTCCTTGCTATTTTTATTTTTGTCACTTCTTTTACTAAACCATTAGTTCTCAGGCCTCAGGTGCGAATATAGCAGCTTTATTTTTGACTTAAAAAACCCATCAGTCATTTAACAGATAGAAACAGGTGCCGTAAGCCATAGTTGCTGACGCATACGTAATCCAAAACACCGCCTTGTGTTACCAGTCCCCTGCCTGAAATGACAAAAGAAAAAAAAACAAAAGAGGGAGGAAAAAGGTACCATGCTACTCTTCATACCTCACCATCAGTTAGGAAGACAGAGCTGTACTCTGTGGCCGAGATTACAGAGTTAACCCTTGAAGAGTTAAGCGTTTCCATCTTAGTTTGATAATATAACAAACATATAGTGCATAATCCTTTCTTTTCTATAGAATTTCCATTAGTTGAATACAGAACTTACCAACAGACTTAAAAAGAAAATGATGAATGGGAACTGTATATAGGAAAGCCTGACCATTTCAAAGCTCCTGTTGAAGTAAAAATTCCCAGAAGTTTCAGGGTCCTGACCTAGGGTAAGGTTTCTCTTAAAGGAAAGTTGCTGAGAAGGAAGTATTTGGTGACGTCCCCTAACCCCATTCTTAGGGCCCTTGTTGCAGATATAGCCAACAGAAGATGCTAGAGTAGGTCTGAGGGTATTTCTGTCCTGACATCCTTATATAGAACCGGATTTATTTTTTACATCAGTGACAAAAATTCCCTGACTGCCCTTTTGCTTGTAAGCCAAATTGAGTGATGCAGGACGCAGGATCTGACCTTCCATGAGGCAAATGTTAGCTCCCCTCTTGGGTTATTTAAATGACCTCACATTAGGCTGGGGAATATTTCCTAACCTCGTTGGCAGACATGTGATACAGATGTGTTAAGTGCATGTTATTTGTAAGGGATGGACATAGGATCTAAAATCGAAGTATTAGTCTAATTTTGCAGCTATTTTCTGATTTTCAACAAGTCATGTAGCTCATCTCCATGTCAATATTTTTATTTGTCTAAAGATGATTTCTAAGATTCCCCTTACCTTCAAAATTCTATAGTATTCTGTACAGGTCGTACTATCTAAAGCTTATTTTTTTTTTATTTTCCTTCCTCCTATCTTGCTACTCTAATGCAATATAATAAAATTTCTGGGCCTGGCAATGAGACTAGGCTTATAATACATATAACACACCAGAGACTGGGGGCATAATTACACAATTTTGACAATTAGTGGAAATGACGGACGTTAAAACTGACCATGTGTATCAATGCAAAAATACTCTGTCTCCATGATTGCAATGCATAAAATGTATTTACTATTTGACATTTTATTCCCTTCTCATCAGAGCTGTAACTTTTCATATCAATTAATGTCTTTGAGTTCAATTTTAAAATAGGATACATCTAACAATAAAGATGAAGAAGATATGTGACCTATAAAATTCTCTCACTTAAAATATTTGAATGGTCAATGAGAGAAAGCACTCATACAAGGAGTTTATTGAGGAGAAGAAAAAAAAAAGGCACTTGGAGTAAGAAGGGAGAGAGAATTGGACAGACAGATTCAGGAATAAAGAGCTAGGGTCCTCAAGATTATGTTCCCCTATAAAGTAATTATTGAAACTTACTTCCCAATGCAATGTAATTCAAGGTGGGACCTTGGAAAGGTGATCAGATTGTGAGCCCAGAGACCTGGGGGAGCTCATTAGCCTCTGACACCAGCCGAGAGCAGGGAGAGACCATGTGCACTGATACGCATGGTCAATCTCTACCTTCTGTAGAGAATGTGCCCTCACTAGACATCAGATCTGCCTAAACTTTTACCTTGAACTTCTCAGTCTCCAGAACCCTGAGACATAAGTGCCTATCGTTTATGAGCTACCCGGTTCATGTTATGTTGCTATACCAGCCCGAACAGACTAAGACATAAAATGCAAGAAAACACTTACAATGATGAGTCTGAAGCCTAATTAAAACCACAGATGTTTGCTTTTTCTGGATGTTAAGAATGATGAAGTTATTAGCTCTAAAAATACTCTACCGGGTTTGATTTCTGCATGCTTTGTAGACATTACCAAATACAGTAGTCATACAGGAGGCTTGGCCAGCCCTCAGGCAGACCCCTCCGAGGAATGGCTACTGTCTCTACCCCACAATGTCAAGACCACGTGGCTTATTTTAGTTTAGGGTATTGGTCTGTCAGTAGAGCTGAGCACAATAGTGTTACTGAAGCCCCTTTTAACCGACTAGATGCTAGTGTACCATGCTATCTGCTGACTTTGCCTCCTCTCCCCTAATGATAATGAGCCCAGAATTTATCGGAAGGATAACTTGCTTTGCGAGAAGAAAAAAAAAAATCTTTGTTTTTAAAGATCCCCTGAGGATTTGTTTCAAATAAAAACAGAAACTATCAATATGCATGTGGGATCAGCAGCAGAGCTCTCCTGAGGTGGGCTGTGCTGCTGTCAATACACACATTCCGGGGATGCAGATCAACCTGTTTTAACTTTGCAATTTTCAGTTTGCTTCTATACAATGCTTAGTGTGTTAAAGGCTCTTAAACAAGCATCTGAAAATAAAACTGGAAGCCACATACAAGGAACTTTTGGTAAAAACACAAATACAAAAATTAATGCCACTATTAATATTATTCAGAAATGAGTTTGCCTACATGGATTTTAAAAATTGGGGGCTGTGCTGTCTAATAAGTAATGTTAAGCATACATAGGTATTTAAATCTCAATGTAAGATAACAAAAATAAATAAGATTTAAAAATCGGGCCTGTATTCATACCGGCCACATTTCCTCCAGTCCTTCCTAGCATGTTGTGTGATATAGAGAGAGAACATTTCCACGTCACAGAAAGTTTTATGACTCAGCTCTGATTTAGAAAAGTCATAGATATTTCCAGATGGAATATATTCTAAAGAATGTCGCCATTTGCTGCCCTTTCATAATTTATTTATTGTTACTGTATTTCAAATGAATATTTGAAAGTACAGATTTCTAGGTTATATTGTTCTCACTTCCAAGGTAAAGTTTAGGTGGGATCTGCCCTTGTAATACAGAGAAAATCTTCAACTGTATGGTCACCTATCTTTTATACAGAACTTCAGATGGGCTTATGTTCATAGCTGTAGGATTAAACAGACACCAACGTTAGTGTTATTCCAAGAACTTGCTTTCAAGAAAAATGATTTGAGATCAAGTAGAAATTTTTGCTGTTTTCTCACAATGAGGAAGAGAAAGACTTGTATGCTTTAAAAGAAAGCACAACATAGCTGCATTTCTTCAAAATTAATTACGTAATTAAAGCAAGTCTGCTTCAAAAGGATTAACTTCTAAGCAAAGCACAGCCCCTACCCCCATTTTCATAATTTTCTTTTGCTATGACAAAAAATTCAACTTTCGGAGGTTGATCATGAGAATATCCTATTAATATATTTTATCCACTGAAATTTATTGTATTTTTGGTTGATTATAAATGAAACACTTCCTCTTTCTGTTGGAAGACTTCATGGGAGTAATACATTGGAGAGAGCTTACTTTGAGAGCTACAGGTTTCTCAAAATCAGAGTATTTAGAGGGATATACAGTCTTTCCCAGGATGATAGCAAGGTATATGCCATACTACTAAATCTTCTTCAAACACAGATTCTACATATATGTCATGTTTTAAAAATTATATTGAATAATGTAACTTTTTATCTACGTGCATTCAGGATCAACATTCTTGATGTTTTGTCCATCAAGTATTAAACTCTAGAGCTTTCTCTCTCTTACTTTCTCTCTCTATCCCCCCTCCCCTCCCTCCTCCTCCCTTCTTCCCTCTCCCACAAAAAAAAGTATTAAACTCTAAACTACATCCCTGTCTCTGTGTTACATTGATAAAATAATTTTGAAAGACAAGAAGGAAGCTTCTTAAAATAACAACTGGACACCAAGATCTTCTTAGCCCATGAGTTCAAGGATGCTTTTCCAAATATTGAACAACCACTGGAGCATGGGCATTGACTCAGGATACCAAACATGAGAGCAGGGTTGGGCTGGACCTCTGCTCCTTCAAGTGCTATCCATTGACTTGCAAAGAGGCCAAGTGCTCTGAGAAGACTCTAAGGAAGAGCTGAGTGGCAATAAGGAAGAGCTGAGTGGCAAAGGCCAGCTGGAGGTTTAGGGCAGTGACTTTATCAAGTTGAAAGAAGAGTTTAATAATCTTTTGAGCCTTCCTGAAGATGACTTCTAAATATCAGCTTTGAACAACTGTCTAGCTAAAGAATAACTTTCTTGTTATCAGATAAATATCTGGTCTTACTTTTTTCTATAGTATTAAATAAATTAATCCAATAATTATTACCTTCTAATACAGAAAGCACAAATCCCAGACGATTTCACTTGTGAATTCTGCCAAGAATTACTTGAGAAGGTCATTCTTTGAATATTTTGCAACCTTTTTCAGAAAATATAATCATAAGAGATACTTTCTAATTAATACTCTCTAATAATGAGACTACCATTACCCTAATACTTTGGTACTAATAAAAGGCAAGAAAGAAAAATTAGAGACTAATACATTTTATGCATATAAATACAAAATTCCTTAACAAAATATTAGCAAATCAATCCAAGGTGTAAAAGAATTAAACATCACGACTAAGTGGGTTTTACTCTCGGTATGTAAGGTTGGTACAACATTCAAAAATTGATTCATAACAGTGTGAGATAATGCAGATGTTAATTAGCTACAAGCTCTGACAATTAAGTTTGCAAACTCATCCTAGCAAAAGCGCTATAGACCTCATTGCTGAATATCACTAGGGTCACCTTCAAAGGACTCCCCTTGGAAAGATCTGTACTGAAACCAGCACTGGTCCATCCTGCACAGCAATCTTGGAACTCTTTTTCTGGAATGACCATCACAGCTCTCCTCATAAAAGTCTGACAATTAAATTCACCAAGTTGACATCGTGAGTTTAAGTTGACAGGACTATACAAACAACATACAACTCTGTAAGGTTTCATAACCTGTCTCCCAGCTGTGTTAGTGTCCACATGTGGCAATGTCTTGTGGAGTGGTGCTCATTCTTCTTTTTTTTTTTTTTTTGTTTGTTTGGTTTTTTTTTGCTGTTTTTTTGCGCGGCTGGGTTTGAACCCCCCACCTCCGGCATATGGGGCTGGTGTCCTAATCCTTTAAGCCACAGGTGCCGCTTGATGCTCCTTTTTTTGTGTGGGTGTTTTTGTGTGTTGTATGATGACAGCTCTGTTGGTCAGTCCAGAAAAAGTGTTTTACAATTTCTCTGAAGGGTGCACTAGGCCCTGGAGTCAGTGCGTTGCTTCCCACGGGGGGACTTTGAAGGTGACCTCAGCAGTGAGGTTTGCAGCACTATTTCTAGGATGAATTCACAAACTTAATCCTTAAACCTTTGCATTTAGCCTTGCACAAGGTATTCACATTTTAAACATCATGCTGTGTGTAATATATACAATGTTATGTGTAAGTTAAACATAAATTTTAAAAACTAATTAACATAATTCAGGGCAACAGGCTAAAGAAGAAAAATCATATAATCACATCAATAAATGCAGAAACAAACTAGGTAGAGAGGGGAACTTGTACTTGACAAGGGATATATACAAAAACCCACTGCTGGCTCGGCGCCTGTGGCTCAATCGGCTAGGGCGCCAGCCACTTACACCTAAGGTGGCGGGTTCGAATCCCCAGCCCGGGCCCGCCAAACAACAATGATGCCTGCAACCAAAAAACGGCCGGGCGTTGTGGCGGGCGCCTGTGGTCCCAGCTACTTGGGAGGCGGAGGCAGGAGACTCGCTTGAACCCAGGAGTTGGAGGTTGCTATGAGCTGTGATGCCATGGCACTCTACCCAGGGGGATAGCTTGAGGCTCTGTTTCAAAAAAAAAAAAAAAAAACCCTTTTCATCTTGCAAAATTGAAACTGGACCCGTTATACAGTAACTCCCTATTCCTTCCTTCCCCCCCTTCCTGGTAACCTCCATTCTATTTTCCATCTCTATGAATTTGACTACTCGTGATATCTCATATAAGTAGAATCAAACTGTATATGTATTTTTCTGACTGGTTTATTTCACTTAGCATAATATGCCCCAGGCTGGCTCGGTGTCTGTAGCTCAGTGGTTAGGAAGCCAGCCACATACACCAGGGCTCGCAGGTTCAAACCTGGCCCAGGCCTGCTAAACAGCAACTCTAACTGCAACAAAAAAATATCTGGGCATTGTGGAGGGGATCTATACTCCCAGCTACTTGGGAGGCTGAGGCAAGAGAATCTCTTAAGCCCAAGAGATTCAGGTCGCTGTGAGCTGTGACACCAGGGCACTCTACCAAGGGCGATACAGTGAGACTCTGTCTCAAAAAAAAAAATAATATGCCCCAGGCTCATCCATGTTGTAGCATGTGTCAGAATTTCCTGCCTTTTAAATGCTGAATAACATTCCATTATATTGCTATGCTATATATTTTTTATCCATCCATTTGTTGGTAGAGACTTGGGTTGCTTCCACCTTGGTTTAGGGTCCTGTTAGCCTGCAGACTAACCTATATGGTGGAATGAAATCTCTCCATCTATCTTTGTCTTGCAGTCCTCCCAAACAACACTGATACCGAGGAGATAAGTCACAAATATGGAAAACAGTTACACAAATGCTGCTATGAACATTGGTGTATGAATACCTGTCCCAGTTTTTGCCTAGGCTAGAGTGCAGTGGTGTCATCATAGCTCACTGCAACCTCAATGTTAATTTTATTTTTAAATATTTGAGGATAATGGTGTTTTTCAATGAGACTGAGAAGAAGGAACATGAACTAGATGCATTATTATATTAGAGTCGCCCATTTCCTATGTATCTATTGTGTACCTATCAGGTGCTAGTGCTCCATGGTGGTGGGGATTTTTGTCTGTTTACTTCTTCTTTAGTATTAAATGCCCAGAACCTAGGATAATGCCTGTCATTCATTCACTCCTTTGTTCAGCATATATTTTTTAGTTCTTTTTTTTTTTTTTTTGAGCCAGAGTCTCTAGCTGTCGCCCTCGGTAGAGTGCCATGGTGTCACAACTCACAGCAACTTTCAACTCCTGGGCTTAAGCGATTCTCTTGCCTCAGCCTCCCAAGTAGCTGGGACTACAGGGGCCCACCACAACGCCCAGCTATTTTTGTTGTTGTCGTTGGTTGTCATTGCTATTTAGCTGGCCCGGGCCGGGTTGGAACCCGCCACTCTTGGTGCATGTGGCTGGCGCCATAACCACTGTGCTACGGGTGCTGTCTTTTAGTTTGTATTTTTTTTTTAAGACGGAGCCTCAAGCTATCCCCCTGGCATGGCATAGAGTGCTATGGCATCACAGCTCACAGCAACCTCCAACTCCTGGGCTCAAGCGAGTCTCCTGCCTCTGCCTCCCAAGTAGCTGGGACCACAGGCGCCCGCCACAACGCCTGGCCATTTTTTGGTTGCAGCCATCATTGTT
>CAUYQV010034875.1:0-13218 GCA_963574575.1 Galagoides demidoff | reverse complement strand
ACTAGGTCTTATTATCGGGGTAGGTCTTATTTTCGGGGAAACCTGAAAGGAGAAAGGAGCTGTGGCAGATAAAAGGTAGTCCAGTCTACCTTACTGCTTGGCACCAAAATGCATGGTGGCTATGCAGAATATAGCCATGCACATCAGTAGGTCTTATTATTGGGGTAGGGCTTATATTTAACAAATGCATAGAAATCCTGCTAGGGCTTATTTTGGGGGTAGGTCTTATTTTCTTTTCTTTATTTTTTTTTTTTGAGACAGAGCCTCAAGCTATCCCCCTGGGTAGAGTGCCATGGCATCACAGCTCATAGCAACCTCCAACTCCTGGGCTCAAGCGAGTCTCCTGCCTCTGCCTCCCAAGTAGCTGGGACTACAGGCGCCTGCTACAACGCCCAGCCATTTTTTGGTTGCAGCCATCATTGTTGTTTGGTGGGCTGGGCTGGGGATTCGAACCCGCCACCTTAGGTGTACGTGGCTGGCGCCTTAGCCGATTGAGCCACAGGCGCCGAGCCGTGGCCAGAATCCTTCTGGCCTCCCAAATCCTTCCTCTCTGACACATCAGTATCAGAAGAACAACTATTACTCTCAGTAGCCTATAGTTGAGACAGTCATCATCATTTTTTTTTGTACAGTGCTATGTCATTAACATTCACTTATGTATTTCAGTTGGGTTTTCTATACATATAAAATACTATCAAGTTGTGAGAGTAGACATTTTAGAAGTGGAAAACCCGAGACTCAGAAACTGAATGACTCATGCAGGAGGACACAGGTTGCAAGTTGCCCAGCTGTGATGCTGGGGTCTTCTGACTCCCTGACCACTGGCCCCCCTTTCATACCATGGGAATGCCAACAAACCAAGGACAGAAAACAGAGTAGTGGTGTTGACAATTTACAAAAGGATCTCCTTACTAGGATGGACAAGCATTTGTGACCTTTTATTTACTTCCTTTAAAAAACCCACAGCCCTGGTTCGGCACCTGTGGCTCAACCGGCTAAGGCGCCAGCCACATACACCTGAGCTGGTGGGTTCGAATCCTCCAGCCCGGACCCACCAAACAACGACAGCTGCAACCAAAAAATAGCCAGGCGTGTGGCGGGCGCCTGTAATCCTAGCTACTTGGGAGGCTGAGGCAGGAGAATCGCTTGAGCCCAGGTGTTGGAGGTTGCTGTGAGCTGTGATGCCATGGCACTCTACCCGGGGGACAGCTTGGGGCTCTGTCTCAAAAAAAAAAAAAAAAAAAACCCGCAGCCCTGGATAGAAGGAAGCCAGGAGAGCTGGCCCACTGTCCAGGCAGCAGCCACCTGCAGCGGGGTTATTAGAAAAAGGTCTTTCATTTCCTTTCTCCCTCTTTTAGTTCAACCACATTTCCTTTTACAGGAGTCCCGCTTGTCCTCTGCATGTCCCTACTTCAGACGTCTTTGTCTGATGCTCATAGTCCTTCAATAAAGACGCTCTTTAATCTCATGTTGTTCTTTCTCTCCAATGGTGAGAACACACTCTAATGTGAGCTTTGAAATTTTATCAGTCTAGGTTTGAGCCTCAATTCTGTTGCCAGCTGTGTGATTTCAGGAGTGTACAAAATCTCTCCTAGGCAGAAAAGTGGATAAACTAGAACTTACCTCATCTAGTTGCTATAAGCTTTTTAATGATAGTTAAGTTATTACATACATAGTGCCTGGCACAGTGAAGGTAATCCAAAATGTAAATTCTATTCTTTTAATATGACCGTATTCTATCCCCCTTGTACATTGAGGTTACTTACTTATTTTGTATTTACAGAATGCTGCAATGATGGCCAAGCAATACTAAGGGAAAAACAAGGCTAAGATGAATTCTATATACATCCTTTAAATGTAGTATCTATCTGGCCCAACATATGTATCATCATATGAATTTATTATTTATTTCTTTTTTCTTTTTCTTTTTTTGAGGCAGAGTCTCACTCTGTCACCAGGGTAGAGTGCTGTGGCATCATAGCTCACAGCAACCTCAAACTCTTGGGCTTGAGCAATCCTGTTTTCTTAGCCTCCTGAGCAGCTGGGACTACAAGCTTGTGCCATTGTGGAGGGTAGTTTTTTTCTTTCTTTCTTTTTTTCTTTTTCTTTTTTTAGTAGAGATAGGGTCTTGCTCTTGCTCAGGCTGGTCTCAAATTGCTGAGCTCAGGCGATCCACCTGCCTCAGCCTCTCAGAGTGTTAGGATCACAGGAGTGATTCACTGTGCCAAAACTTATGTGACTATTTTAAAAGAGCCGTTATCTTCCTGTTACTGACTTGGTGCTAGTCACCAGAGCCAGATCATGGTCAGAGTATAATTACTAATGGGGGGAGGGGAGAGTGGATGGGAAGGGGGTTCATGAGATCATTTTCCTGGACATACAGGTTCTGCATCTCTGGGGAGACTGCACCACCATCCCCGAAGACAGGCTATGAATAGTAACCCTCAGGGGTTACCTAAGATTGGGGGAAATACAGTGGGGTACCACGTCCACACCATCACCCACTTCCCACTCCCATTCCTCACCCTACTACCCACAAAACTTTAAATTTGAGGACAAACCCACACCCATTACAAACTTCCTTTCCACTGCTCGAACCAATCCCTACTCCCACCATTTGCAAGAAGAAAAAACAAACAAACAAAAAAAAAACAACAAGGAAAGAAAATCCTCACAAAGCTGTTGGCTTTTGCTTTGACTCTAGGAATGTGAACAAATACCTGGGGGTGGGGGGGTGAGGGCGGAAACTTTCAGCAATACACCTGCATTTAACATCCCGGGAATAAGCTGATTCTCGTTTACCCACTTGAAGGAAGACAATTTCATTCACTCCAGGATACACTCAGTACTCATATGATGCCATCTTCCCTGTCCAGGATTTTGTGGGAGTCTTTTTCCTTCAGAATAGGCCTCTTGCCCTTCTACCTCCCAGCCACCTTCGTGTGCCTTTACTCTTGTGGTAATTGCTGGACTCCTGACCCCTCTCTTCAGCCTATGTAGCTGACATTGGCCCAAGGATACCTTTATGTGATGCCAAGGACCCTGATACAGCGGAGGGGAGACACCTCAGGAGCCTGTACTGGGTGACGAAAGTAGTTTTTAGGGTTGCCTGACAAAATACAGGGTGGCCCTGTAAGATGTGAATTTCAAATGACTAAGTTATACACAAGTATACAGACTTACACTAAAACTTACTTGCTGTTTATCTGATGTTCAAATTTAACAGGGCACCCTGTGTTTTTATTTGTTACATTTGGTAACCCAACACCTGAATACAGTGATGATATCCAATAAAATAAGATATTAACCTATAAAACTGTTGACAGTCTAGTTCTCATGGTCATTTTCTTTCTTTCTTTTTTTTTTTTTTTTTTGAGACAGAGCCTCAAGCTATCCCCCTGAGTAGAGTGCCATGGCATCATAGCTCACAGCAACCTCCAACTCCTGGGCTCAAGTGAGTCTCCTGCCTCTGCCTCCCAAGTAGCTGGGACCACAGGCGCCCACCACAGCACCCAGCTATTTTTTGGTTGCAGCCATCATTGTTGTATGGCGGGCCTGGGCTGGATTCGTAGGTGGCTGGCACCTTAGCCACTTGAGCCACAGGCGCCGAGCCCTCATGGTCATTTTCTAAGTTTAAAGGTCTGTGTTTTAGAGCATTCCTAATATATTTTCATGCATCTGTAACTTCAGCAATATCTTTCATTGGTTAAAATGTAACTGATTATAATAATGATTTGTGACCATTTATATGATTTATATCATTGTAATTAAGCTTAAAGTACTTCAAATATGGCTCTTCCGTATTTAAGAATGATTCAAAGTGGTAGCAGGTTCTTTTTCAGAATGAGCCTGACAGAAGCACTGAGAGAGACAGAGTGAGACGGCACTCAATTCAGAAAATGGGTATTGCAGAGGGATAGGGTTATATTTGCAATGTGTCCTTTAAGAAGATGGTGATTGAAATATCTGTGACACCCAGATGGCTCACACCTGTAATCTTGGCATTCTGGGAGTCAGAGGCAGGTAGATTGCTTGAGCTCAGGAGTTCCAGACCAGCCTGAGCAAGAGTGAGACCCTGTCCTACTAAAAATAGAAAAAATCGTAATTTCCAAGTTGTAGAAGCAACTCAAATACCCATGAACCCATGAATGTATCAGCAAATTGTGGTATATGTATACTCTGGAATGCTATTCAGCTACAAAAAAGATGAAAACATTACGTCTTTTATGGTTACCTGGGCAGAGTTGAAACACATTGTTCTTAGTAAAATATCTCAAGAATGGAAAAATAAATATCCAATGTACTCAGTACTAATATGAAGAATATATAAATAATTACTCATATGAACAATAGAACACAAATGTAGTCTCATACAAGAGGAGGGGGAGGAGGAAGAGGGGAAGGGGAGGCGGGAGGACAATTGGCAGGAGAAAGGAGGGCATTTGGCAACATCTCACCTAATGGGCACAATGCCAGGGGGTACAGCATGCCCCCTGGGTGAGGGGCTCTTTTACAACTGGAACTTCACCTTGAAGGTGAGAACAATGTAATCTAAAAATTTGTACCCTCATATTAATTTGAAATAAAAAGAGAAAACAAAAATTAGCTGGATGTTGTGGCGGCACCTATAGTCCCAGCTACTCAGGAGGCTGAGGCAAGAGGACTGCTTGAGCACAGGAATTTTGAGTTTGCTGTGAACTATCATGGCACTCCACTCAGGGCACAGAGTGAAAATGTCTCACCAAAAAAAAAAAAAAGAAAGAAAGAAAGAAAAAAAAGCCATACATATCAAATGGTAAACTAAACAGGGACATTCTTAAGGACAATCAAAGGGCAAAAACTATCAGAATGGGCTGTAAAGTTAAAAATCCAATGGCATGATCTTCCAAGGATTATTCTTAAAACAAATTGACAAAAAATATTAAACATTATAGAGAACCATGAGCTCCACTGGCTCATTGGTACCTGGTTCTGTGCTGATACCAGAATTACCATAGGAAAGAAGACCTGAAAGGAAATGATTAGATTTAGTTCTGGCCTTGCGATCCAGGGACCAGCTAAAGACAATTGCCTAATGCTTAGAGGAGAAGGAGTTAGAGAGAGAAATAAATTAAAAGAAAGAAAAACAACTCTACTGCTTAAGTGCTAAAGTTGGAAAACTATCATTTCACAATCATCATCAATCATGTTAAATCTATGAGGCAATTTTTATGAGAAGCAAAAGATTCACTTAATTTTAAAGTATCTCCTTCAGACTGCTTATTAGTTGGAAGGGGGAGATAAGAGCAGTAATTATATGATGGGAAAAATGGAACAAAACTTGAACCGGGTGATAAACATCGCCATTCCAAGTGAAGATGCTCTGAGGAAAACATCGCGTGGCTTACCCAGTATTCCAGAGAAGATGTAAAGTCTGAAGAAACATCAGACAAATACAAAATTAGGAACATGCTATTAAAAAAAGGATGGATTATATTTTTAGAACATATAAATGTCATAAAAGACTGTGAAAAGCTGTGGAAATACGTCAGATTGAAAGAGGCTGAAAAGACAACTACACATCTCATCTCATCTTCGACTGGATCCTGGGATGGAGGGGGAGATACTAGAAAGTAAGTTATTGGGCCAATTGGTAAAATCGGAATGCAAAGAATGCTAGTGGTCAATTAAATCAAAATATTGTACAATGTTAAATTTTATTGAAATTGATGACTGTACTGTGGTTCTCTAAAGAGAATATCCCTATTGTTAGGAAATCCACACTGAAGTACTTAGGGTCATTGTGCCTGTAACTTGCCTTCAAATGGTTCAGGAATAAGAAGGCGCAGTTATCTTTTCTATTTTCTGCTTTTTAATCCTAGGGTTAGATTTCTGATAAAGCATCTCTCCTTTTCTATTGGGCTCCTTGAAAAGGAAAAACAAAGTTAAAGTCTTACACTACTAGATACCATTTGAAAGTTGCAGTATTTAAAGTAGCGAGGTCTCCACACGAGGGTCTACAAATAGATCACTGGAACAAAAAGAGAGGAGACCCACATGTACACAAGCACTTAATTTATGACAAAAGTTCCTCTGCAGTGCAGTGTAAGAAAGGATGGGCTTTTCAATATTTAATGCTAGATCCATAAATAAGCAAATGAATCGTGACCTCTGTATCATCAAGTAGAAAAAGCAATTCCAGTTGGATCGCACAAAAAATTAAAACAAAAAAGGCCTCTAGAAGACAGTGGGGGGAATCTCTTCAAGACCAGCATCCTCCTTAAAAAGAACGCAGATTACATTAACTGTAAAAGAAAAGACTGATGAATTGGATTTCATTGAAATTAAAGACTTTTATACTAAAATGTGAAAATGTAAGCCAGAGAGTTGAAGACTATATTCGCAATACATAATATTTGTCAAATAAAGAATTCAGGCAAATCAACAACAACAGACAACCTTATAAAAAAATTCACAAGACTGAACAGATGCATCATAAAAAATATCCAAATGGACAATAAGCATATGAAAAAGTACTTGACATCCTTAATCATTGGAGAAATTGAAAATAAGACCCAAATGAGATACTTATCAGAATGACTAAAATAAAAAAAACAATAGTGACCTTAACAAGTGTTAGGACATGGACTCATGGCCCGTTTTAGTTTTACAGTGTTGGTAGGACAGTAACTTGGTGCAAACACTCTGACCAACAATTTGACAGTATCTGTGAAGTTGGCCATTCACACACTCTGAATTGAGCAATTCTGCATATATGCCCAGTAGAAATGTATAAATATGTACACTAAAAAAGCATAAACAAGAATATTCATAGCAGCATTTTTGTAATAGCTTCAAACTGGAAGCAAGCAAATTAGTTGCACAGAATATTATGCAGATAGTGAAAAGTACCTATTACTATCCATAAGTACATCGGTGAATCTCACAATGTTAAACAATAGAATGAAATGAGAAAAGAATATATATCCTGTGATTCAGGGTATATAATGCTTAAACAAGCAAGCCTCTTTCTCTTCTATGGAGAGAGACATCGAATGCTGATTGCTTTGGAGGGGGTGACCTGTGAGATGCACTGTGGGGCTTCTGAGATGCAGGGAACATTGTATATCTCAATCTGGGCAATGTTTCCGTGGGAATGTTGACTGGGGAAAAAAATCACTGGTGTGTATGTACTTCTCTGTATTCATACCATACTCCACAAAGGTTACGTGAAAACAAAGGAGTAGAGTTACTATGACTGATACAGTCTGTCCCGTCCTGTGGGATGCGGTTATTCGTGGGGGTGAGGGAGACCGAGCCTGAAAAACAATGGGTGAGAAAGAGAGAACGAGACCAAGCAGACTCCTTGTCAAGGTCTGTTTAATGGCAGCGAAAAGCCGGTTTTTAAAGCTTACAGGTGAACAGGGGGCAGAGGGAGTGGAGGAAGGAGTAAAGAGGAAAGGTGTCTTTCGCCGATTGGCGGATTTCAGGTTCAGGCGGTCAGCTGGTTGCCCGGTGCGGGAACGGTTGCCATCTTGAGTTTAAACAAAGGAATCCCTGCCATGTGGTCAGTCATGGAGTAAGAAGTTGCCATGGTTACGTAGGATATACGCAAGCGGGGCAGGGCACGTAATTTTTGAACATTTTGTACGTGCGCTTTGGGGGAGGGGACAGCTCGGCGGGAGCCGAGGATCTTTTTTTGGCTTCCCACAACAGTCCCTGTAATATTACAGACCAATCATTATATGCTGGGCATGTTTCCTGAGTGATGTCTGCATCCTCAGTTCTCAGAGTGCTCTTGACCAAAGAATGACCAGACACCCAATAGTAAGGCAAGCATGAAACAAAGTTTATTGAGGAAGAGAAAGACAGTTTCACAGAGTAAGAGCAAGAGATAGGTTTATAAAGCAAGATAGGTTTGCCATAGGTAACAAATGGCCCCCATTTTTCAGACAAGAAAAGGCCTTGGTTCTATGACCTGGCATCCTGGTTTATACTGTCTGGATGGAGCCCACCTCTGGTTCAGGGGTCGACTTGGAACCAGAGTCTTATTGCACATGTGGACCTCATGTTAACCTCTCTCTCTGTGGGAGTGGGGTGTGGGTCAACCGCAACGTAAATTTAACCTGCTGACAGGGCAGTTAGCTTTAAGGTTGTTCTCAGTCACCTTCCAGATTTTAGTGTACTTATAAGGCTCCGTGATGGACTACAGCAGGGGTCCTCAAACTTTTAAAACAGGAGGCCAGTTCACTGTCCCTCAGACCGTTGGAGGGCCAGACTGCCGGCCCTGGGACCAGTCAGCTGCTAAGCATGACAGGCAGCGTGGCAAAAACACCCAGAGGGCCAGATAAATGTCCTCAGCAGGCTGAATGTGGCCTGTGGGCCATAGTTTGAGGACCCCTGGACTAGAGAGTTTTCCACATCCTTCACACCGGCCAGCTAAGTTCTGATTGGTAGATTGGTAGGGCGCTCCCTCCTCTCAGGTGTGAGCAATAACTGGGGATTAAGGTGAGTGCCACCAGGAGATGAGGGACTGCAGGCCCCTTGTCCTTTTCCCCTGGAAAGCTAGATTCTTAACTATCTATCTAACAGGCTGACCTCACTTCCTGATAACCTCAATAAAATCAGGGTCTGTCCACAGAGAAGGAGAGAATGATGTTAGTGACGATATATTCAGTAATTTAGAAAAATGAGTTAGCCCCATATCCATTAGATTGGCTGAATATCCATCATGAACTTTGAAATAAGAAAAGTAAGATGCTAACTAATATTCTCATTCTAGTAAAAATACTCCTATGATATATAGGGAGGAGGGAGTGAAAAAAGACGTGCCAGCCTAAAAATACTGGGTCCCCTGAGGGTGGGTGAGTGGAAGGAATGGGACTGAACTTATCCGGATTTTCTTGGTTTTGTATTGTTTCACTGACTACAGTAAACACATGTACCTTTGTAGTTTTTGAAACAAAAACTTCTATTAAGGTTAAAATTAGGAAGGACAATAACCTAGTGAATTAAAAGCTAAGGCACTGGAAATGGGCAAATGAAATATTACTTGTTAAAAAGCATGGCTGTAGTCCAGGAATATGTTATGTACCAGAGAGAGAATAGGACAGAGTAGAACTGAGGGCCAGAGAGCAACACTGTGTCTCTTTTCTTTTTTCTTTTTTTTTGAGACAGAGTCTCACTCTGTTGCCCAGGCTAGAGTGTCATGGCCTCATAGCTCATGGCAACCTCAAACTTCTGGGCTGAAGCTGATCCTCCTGCCTCAGCCTCCTGAGTAGCTGAGACTACACATGCCCACCACGACACCCAGCTAACTTTTCTATTTTTAGTAGAGATGAGGTCTTGCTCTTGCTCAGGCTGGGCTTGAACTCCTGAGCTCAAATGGTCCTTCTGCCTTGCTACCCAGAGTGCCAGGATAATAGGCATGAGCCAGCATCATCTCTTTTGCTATTTTATTTTTTCTCTCTCTCTTTTTTTTCTTTTTGAGACAGAGTCTCACTCTGTCACCTTGAGTAGAATGCTGTGGTGTCGTAGCTCACAACAACCTCAAACTTTGGGGCTCAAGCGATCCTCTTGCCTCAGCCTCCCAAGTAGCTGGGACTATAGGCACCTACCACCATACCCAGCTAGTTTTTCTATTTTTAGTAAAGACAGGTCTTACTATTGCTAAGGTTGATCTTGAACTCCTAAACTCAAGCAATTCACCTGCTCAGCCTTCCAGGATCTAGGACTACAGGCGTGAGCTACCGCACTCAGCCAGTTCTTGGTATTTGATTAAGAGAAGCACTGCTTTAGCTGATTGCCCCTTTAATAACCTCTGGGAACAGACGACATGACTTCTCTTAGGTGCTTTTGCTAATTGGGACGATTTCTCCAGTAAAGTTTCAAAACTGTTAGCAAAGACCCTTTTGGAAAGCACTGTTCTCACATCTGATTCAATCTCTTTCTGTGTTTGATGTTAACATCAGGTGGAGACAGAAAGTGAAACGTCCATTTTGTCTGCCAACATTCGCTTGCTAGAGGCCTTTGTTTCCTGGAAGGAGAGACGACACCACCATTTTGAACAAAAGCAGCCTGTCTGGTTCACAGACCCAGGAACAGAGGAAGCCCACCAAGCTTCTCCACTAGATTCTGGATGTCACTCTCACTTTATCCAAGACATGCTAATTGATGCTGGCACCACAGTGTCTAATTCACCTTCAGGACTTCCCATTTCTTCAGATTGCCTTAACTTTTTCTCAGGAATGAAACAAATAGCAGTAAAAAAAAAAAAAAAAAAAAGTTAAATTGTTTTACCGTTCATTTAGTACTGAAATTACTCAATTTTGCATTCCTTCTTGGCTATGAATTTTATATTAAGCAACACATAAAACGGCTATGCAAATGCAATTAAGACTTCATTGTCAAGCTGCTCTGCATCTCCTAAGTTGGTTTTTAAATTTTTTTTAGAAATGCTTCTGGCAGTATTTGCTTTGGATTTCTCAATTTTGAGTTGTCTGCTTTTTAAGTGTATCTAGGAAACAATGATACTAGCCCAATTGAGAGTTACTGTTTAAATCAGTGGCTCACAAATATTAATAGATGAGATGTTTATTATTTATAGTTATAAAGATAAGCACAAGCAGAAATATAATAACCAAAATCATACCACCAATAAAACTGGGAAAAGGGAGGAGAGTTAGAGTGAAAAATGAGCTATACTCCGCGGGATCTTCACTCTCTAGGTGAAGGGCTCAACTACAACTTGAACTTGACCTTAGAATTGAAAACAATGTAACCTAAACATTTGTGCCCTCATGTTAATCTGAAATTAAATAGAAAAGAAAAATGAGCTATTCCTTGAACTTTCAACATGGGAACTCGATAGATATCTACAAATATTATACATATGAATACTTTAATATAAAAGTGTTAACTTCTCAGAAGGACTAAATAAAGCCACATTTAAAAAATATTTGTCATGGAGGCAGTGCCTGTGGCTCAAAGGAGTAGGGCACTGGCCCTATATGCTGGAGGTGGAAGGTTCAAACCCAGCCCTGGCCAAAAACTGCAATATATATATATATATTTGTCATGGAAGTGGATATTGATGGGTTGAGGGGCTGCCAAAATTTGCTTTTTATTTTCTACTTTACTATTTGAAAAAAAAAAATGCCGTCTATAATATACAACTTAAGAAACAGGTTTTTTTTCAGAAAAGAAAAACTTAATAAATAAAGATGCAATTCAGTTAAATGTTATTCAGATCTTCCTGGATAATATTTAAATCACTTCCTAATGTTGACATTTGCTACAATTTGAACTTTAATAATAGTGAGAGTCCTTTCTTTTTATGCTGATAAAGTACTGTATAATTGTGGCAATATTCAGATTGAGATATTCAAAAAGCACTTGAATTTGAGTTTGGCATTAATCTTTGAGACTTCAGAACATCCTCCATTGTTATTAGTTTTATGTTTAAATTTTTTAGTAGTTAAAGCATACGATAAAAATAAAACTGTGAAAATACATATTAAAAATAGCTTCCTTCTGTACCTGCCCACCTCACCTCTGACACGTAAGTGCTCCGCTTGGCACCTGACTCCCTGGGATCCAGTTGTGCCCACTGCATTCAGGTTCCCAATTCACTGGCAGCAGTTCCTTCTGTTTCTGACCTATAGTGAAGAGGGAACATGAAGATGTTCAAGAAATCTGGGGTTCTCCTCACAAATTTATTTCCCACACTCATGGTGAAAATTGTGTGCTCTGTACCTTTAAGCAGATTTCAAATAAGCCCGCTCTAACATCTAAGTCTTTGGATACCTGCCACTGTGGTATTCCAAGGCAGTTCAGGCATTTCAACTTCAGCTTGAGAGCAGGGTCACCTTTCAGTTCATGTTTAAGTTAACCAAGCAACCAAACTGCTCTAGCCTTTCTAACCCCCTGAGCAGAGATGTTAAACACAGATTCTGCTTTGTGGATCCCTACCAGTCTGATCCAAGTTTATGTTCTTCTCACTATTACTCAACACCCTTAACATCCATTTCCACATGTATTGCTCAGGATTTCTGTCTGCACAAAGTGGAGAAATTGTATAGTTCTTTGAGAGTGTAGTGCACTCTTCACAGGTCATATTTTGCACCTCATCTTCTAGAGCCTGCTGGGACTTGAGTCTATCTGTAGGTCTAGAAGCGACAAAGGGTAGTAGGGGTGTGTCCTGAGGAGTCAGCAGTATATTACAAGCAGTTACCTCAAGGGAGGCTACGCAGTTTCTCCAGGCTAAGCAAGGTTAACCTCTTCAGAAGAGGTTGGAATTTCTGCTTCTATTAGCAAAGAAGACTAATCGAATTTTAGGGGGATCAATGTCACAGCTTCCTCAAATCTTGCCATAAGTCTCTATTCCAGTGTTTAGAATCCTGTTTCTTTCCCATCAACACCCTAACTTTATATGGACTGCCTGCAAATCTAAGTCTTTTTTTTTTTTAATTTTTTTTTCCCGTCACCCTCCCACCACCGATCCACCCTTCTCCCACCCCTTCCCCACCCTCTCCCCATATTTTTGGGCTAGAATTAAGTTGTATCTTTTGTTTGAGAGCTATGGATTAGTTTCATAAAAGGGCTGTGTACACTGGATACTTTTTCTTCCATTCCTGAGATACTTTGCTAAGAAGAACATTTTCCAGTTCCATCCATGTAAACATGAAGGAGGTAAAGTCTCCATGAAAACAGAATCTTGAGGGCCACTCCACTCTGCCTCCTTCTTGCTTCCTGGAAATGTGGACACAGTGGCTGAGGAGCGGGGAGCCATCTGGAGCAGGGCTCTTCTTTGAAGAAGAAAACCACACCGTCTTGAAGACGCCATGAAGCTCCCTGTCCTTCCCTGGGATGTCCATTTCTAAGCTTCTGTACCTGAAAGAACAGATCTTGATAAGTCACCTTGGTTAGTCTTCCATCACCAGCAGCTGAGGGCCAATTTCTTCTATTTCTTGCAGAGAAAAAGAAACACCAGCTACATGTGACCCTAATCCTATTTTATGGCAAAGAATATGGGGGAATTATTCTCTTTCTTTTAGAAAAACCTGTGAGTGACAGACTTGAGACAGTTGTCCCAGGATCTTATTAGAGGATAGTTCCCACTGAAGAAAATCAGAGCACAGGAAAAGCTTTCCTAAGAATGTAAGGCACTTGTCCCTTGTCTGCTAAGAAATGGTGACTCTGTGTTGTCCTTACAGTTCTCCAAAAAGTGATGAATCTGTC
>CAUYQV010034874.1:0-29180 GCA_963574575.1 Galagoides demidoff | reverse complement strand
CTCAAGCTATCCCCCTGGGTAGAGTGCCATGGCATCACAGCTCATAGCAACCTCCAACTCCTGGGCTCAAGCGAGTCTCCTGCCTCCGCCTCCCAGGTAGCTGGGACCACAGGCGCCCGCCATAACGCCCGGCCATTTTTTTTTTTGGTTGTAGCCATCATTGTTGTTTGGCGGGCCCGGGCTGGGGATTTGAACCCGCAACCTTAGGTGTACGTGGCTGGCGCCTTAGCCGATTGAGCCACAGGCGCCGAGCTGTCATCTCTTCCATATTATTGAAAAGAGTCAAAGAGGTCATCCTGTAAGTGATAGTATATGCCAAAGTAAAAACAGTACTCAGGATTCACAGGCTGCAACCTTAATTTCAGATCCCCAAGGAGATCATCTCCCTATCCACAGTGCACACCAGTCTTATGGTTATCTGGAAGGATCAGGGAGAATCCAAGGCAACTATTATTTATGAAGCACTTACATATTTTATACATATAATCATTTAATCTCCATAACGTCTTTTTAGGGTATGTAGTATGGTTAAAGTAAATGAATTCTATTGCTATCTATCAAGATTTCCTTCTCTTCTTAAATTAAACACATGCAAAGCAGCTGCAGATATTTTTAAAGAACACAAGCATATTGAAAGTGAGGTTCAAATACAGTAGGGAGAATACCCTTTGGAGGGAAGAAGGAATGTACATACATATGTCAGCAAAATGTCTTATTAATTTTTCAATTTAAATCTTTTAATTAAATCACATCCTTCAAGAAACATGTATTATTATCAGAGTCTTAACACTTAATAGCCTATGAAGAGAACTGAGTTTACTGGCACTTCCTAGTAGCAAGTTCTGTATATGAGAGCTATTCAAAGCTCAAAATTGTGGTCACTGAAAAAAAACTCGGAGTCTACAACAAAAATCCGCATAATGGAAAAGGCATTACCAATTTCATGTAATGCAATCATCAATACGTGAAAAATTAGATAAATAATATTTATATATCCATTCTCATTCTCTTAATTTTCTATGATGATTATTTTATTGTTGAAAAAGAAAACAGAAACACTCTTCTCTGGGATTGCAAAATATCATTTTTTTATAGCAGGTTGCAGAAGATTAAAAAAAAAATTAAAGCCATGAAAACTCATAAGAGGCCAGATACTCCTTCAACTAGTTCACACTTAGCATATCTGCAAATCAGCATTTAAACCTAATCCCTCACACGAGTTGTTGGGATTTCTTTGAGATAGAAGTTAAGTTGTAAAATATTGGAGCAGAGCACACACACATACCCACACACTCACTATTCAAGTGAGTTTGGCAGGGTCTAGACTTTGAAACTCTGTGAAAAACATGTCACATCATGCTGAAGCTTCAGTGGACCTCAATATTTGGTTTGGTTTGAGACTGTTAGTTGTTAAATTAATATATTAATGTATTTACTTTTAGTTTTTGTTTGTGAAGCATTTATCACATACCAAGGGAATAAGCTAAGTATTTTACACACATTATCTATTTTAATTCTCACAACAATCCTGTGACATACATCCCAATGGTATTCTCATCTCATAGTTAAGGAAGCTAGCAGGCACATAAAAGGTTAAGAAGCTTGTGAAGGCCCAAATCAGATCTGCCTGGAGTTGGGAGGGACTTCCCATTTTGGGGAAAAGGTAAAGAGAAAAACTCTAGCCTACATAGTCGCCACAAACACCAACACTCCTTATTGGAGGAGAATCCCACAGTCCCTGAAAGCCCACGGTTCAATTTGGAGAGCTGCAGGGAATTCACGCAGCTGCACTACCCTGGATCAGGAGCATGAGGTGAACACTCCTCAACTCCCACCCACCCCCTGTGCACCAAGCTGCTGCAGCACAGTGATACCTTGTGACCAGAGTTTCCACTGGAGTGTGCCCTGCTTTGGGGGCCAGCAGCACTTCTCCAGCACAGGAACTTCATCCTCTTTCCACCAAGCCCACACAAGTAGCTGAAAGCCACAAACTAAACCTGCCAGGTTCCTGCCTGGAGCCTCCTGGCAGATCAGCTGTGACTCTAGTCTTGCACAGCAGGGAAACCCACCCTCACCACCATACTTCCAGCTGGAAGAACAAGCTGGGGAACCCACATTTGAGCCAGCCAAACCACTCTGTGCTCCTCTCCAAGCATAAGAGGCCCCTGAGCCTCTGAGCAGCTGATATGCCCCTTAGGCTGAGAAACAGCCTCCCACTCTCACAGGCATGCCCCCTGCCTGCCCAACATCCCTACACCATTAATCAGGAACTGAGAAACAGTTCCACAGGCTGTTAATTAATCAAGAACTGAGGAACAGTTCCATAGCCTAGTGGACATAACCCCAGGCCAGCTAAGCAGCCCAGCAGCCATATCCTAGCCACTCCTAGAAGGAGTGAGCCAGCTTCCCTTAGCATGTACATCCCTAGGCTGGCCAAGCAAATTTGTACCCATGCTCGAAGCCACAGTAACAACTCTGTGGCCTCAACCCCAGTGAGCAAGACCCCAAGCTGAGAGACCAATAATGCATGTATGAATCTGCAACCCAAGAAACAGCCCAGTGAGCCAACCCTCAACAAAGTAACACCACTGCTGCTATAAACTCTCTTATCCTAGGTCATTGAGGCATGTGGAAATGGCACGAGTATAGATTACACCTGAAGACACTACAGAGACTCCATTCCTGCATCCTCCTAGAACCAAACCCAAAGCACCCCACTGAATCGACACCCCAAGACCTATTCATACCAATAAGTTTTTTCCTACAAAATCTACTCTATAAAATTGGAAGAGATGAGTTTTCCACCAGATGCACCAAAATCAAGATAGGTACACATCAAACATGAAAAAGAAAGAAAACATAACAACTCAAAAGGAAAACTAATTCTGCAGTAATAGGCCCCAATCATAAGGAAATACATAAAATGCCAGAAAAGAATTCAAAACAATAAGGATGCTCAGCGAGATACAAGATAATACAGATAGATAACTCAATTAGGTAAAGAAAAAAATTCATGATTTGAATGATAAATTCAATGGAGAGAACAGTATTACAAAAAAAGCCAAACAGAAGTCCTAGAGCTGAAGAACTCAGTGAATGAATGCAAGCTTCCAAAACAGACTAGACAAAGCAGAAAAATTAATTTGTAAACTTGAAGATAAGTTTTTTAAAATAATGTGAACAGACAAGAAAGGAAGGAAGGAAGGAAATTAAAAAAAAAAAAAAGGCAGAAGTCCTTCCCCAGCTGCTTTCCTTGCAAAGAAGTCTACTCCTTGGGCTATTTCTGTCTGCCCTTTCAGCAACAAGATTTTCAGTTGCAACATATGTGAATTTCAAGTTTCTTCTTTCTTGGGAATAATTAGAAAAAGCATGAAATGGAGTTCAGAAATAGAAAAGAGGGATGTTATAAAAGAAGAACAGTGGGGATTTTGTCACGAAACCTTGATGGAGGGGAAGGAGCTGCGGGAAGGGCCTTTTGTACCTTGAATTACACCTGCTTGGTGAGGAAGGGGCCCATGGAGGGGCTCTGGGCTGAGAAGGGCATGGGCTGGCTGTGGCTTCAGTCATTAGAACTGGAAAGGAACCAAGGAACCACAGTGGGTTACTTTTTTTTAATGAAAATATTCAAATATACAATATTAAAAAGGAGTACATCTGGGCATGGTGGCTCACACTCACCACTTTGGGAGGCTGAGATGGGAGGAATGCTTAAGGTCAGGAGTTTGAGGCCAGCCTGGGCAACATAGTGAGATCCTGTCTCAACAAAAATATTAAAAATTAGGCAGTGGCACATGCCTGTCATCCCAGCTATTCTACAGCCTGAGGCAGGAGGATCATCTGAGCCCAAGCATTTGGTTTATAAACACATACATATATAATGTATTATAATATAAATATATATTATATAAATTATAATATGAATACATAATAAATATGCATGTTTTACATATAAAATTGTACCTTTGAAAATTAATAGTGATTATTTTACATTATAAAATATTCAAGTTGGCTCAAATTTCTCCATTATCTCATAATTTTTTTATTGATACTGTTTGAATCAGGATCCATGTGAAGTTTAATGTGTTGCAGTTGGTAGATGTTTCTCTAAGATTCTTTCAATTCACATTCCAGTGAAGGTCCAGGCACTGGGGAAACAAACGCATGTGAGTCATCTGCACAAAACAAAACCAGTGTATCATTGTCCTGTGGAAACTGTAGGGCAGGGACTTCTTAAACACTCTCAGCAACCAAGTGAAAATAACAATGAATATAAAGTTCAGAGGTCATAAACTCTGAAGTGTAAAAATGTAACTGTATTTTACTAATCTTTACCTTCATTTCCCCCCCCCATTCTGTCTCTTGTTGAAAACTCAAACTAGTCTCAGATAAATTTACTCAAATTCAGTGAGCCTTGGAGTTTAGTCACATTCAGAACACACCTCCCCCATTTCTCCCTAAAGCTGGTGTGATCAAATGAATCCACTAAATACAGCTCGTGTGGGTGGGGAAGAGCATATCACAGCCCCTCCTATTTCATTTTCCCCTCTGCATTAACTCTGTATTGCCGTGTAATAAGCTACCATAAACTTAGCAGCCTAAAAGAACACTCATGGGTTAGCATACAGTTCAACACGTCTGAAGTCTAGCATAGTATGGTTGGGTCCCCTGCTCCAGAGGTGAAGTTTCCCTCTGAAGGGTCTGAGGAAAATTTCACTTCCAAGCTCATTCTTTTTGTTGCTAGAAGTCAATTCCTTTCAGATGCAGGACTGAGGTTCTGGTTTCTTTGCTGGCTGTTATCTGGGAGCTGCGTGCAGCCTTGCCACATGACTGCCTCCATCTTTAAGCCAGCAAGGTGTGTCAAACCCTCCTGTACTTTAAATTCTGCCTCCCTTTTCTGTAGCAGAGGGAGAAAGCTCTGCTTTAGGGCCTGCCAAACAACAATGATGGCTGCAACCAAAAAAAAATAGCCGGGCGTGGTGGCGGGCGCTGTGGTCCCAGCTACTTGGGAGGCTGAGGCAGGAGACTCGCTTGAGCTCAGAAGTTGGAGGCTGCTGTGAGCTGTGATGCCATGGCACTCTACCCAAGGGGATAGCTTGAGACTCTGTGTCAAAAAAAATAAAAATAAAATAAAAAATAAAGGGCTCGTGTGACTAGGTTAGTCTGCCATCCCCCAAAACTCTCCCTATTTTCATACCAACTGTGGAAATTTAATTGTATGTGCAAAATGCAGTCACAGCAGATCCCATATGGGTATTTGATTGAACAAGTGGAAGAAGGTGCAAACACACAGGGACCAGGAATTGGAGAGGAGGAAGATTCTCAGAACTCTGCCTATGACACCCTCCATGAGAAGCAGGTGCATCTCAGCTGCCCAGGGCATATCTTCTGGTGGCAGGTCTCCTCCTGCCTTGGTCCTTGGCCTTGGAACATGTCTGCCTTTCTTTCTCTCCCCCTTCCCCACACTAACCTCTGGAAGTAGGGAAGGCAAGACTAGGAACTGAAGGAGAATCTGAACCTCAGTGTTTTGGGAACTGCAGTTACAGACTGTCCTAGGGGTGGCTGGCTGGCCCTGCAGAGTTAGTCCAAACTGAGACAAGAGGCTGGGAAGCTGGGCTTTTGGATCCTCAGATCAGCCACTCACTGGCCACCAGCCTCTTCCTGGGGAAAGGAGGTTATGCCTAATCTTTCTGGGAGGTAGCTTCCTGTGGCTGAGGGCACTTTCAGGAGAGAGACCCAGCTGAGAGGCACCTGCTGCTCCCAACTGCTAGGAGGTAGGGACCTCAGCCCAGAAGAGGGGACACAAGCAAGTGTGCCGACAATACCTTCTGCACCTACCTTTTCTCCTTTCCACGTTCTTCTACATCACACTTGGGCCTTTCCTTTTGAATTTACAAGCCAACAACATGGCATATTAGTCCTCCAGATTTTCAATGCCTGATCTGGCAAAAAAAGAAAAAGAACACTTCACATTTTACATACCATTCTGTCACAGAAAAATAGAAATTCAAATGATATGAAGGCTATGTTAACCAGTTTGATGAAAATATTTCGAATTGTATGTGAAAACACCACACTGTACCCCATGATTGCATTAATGTACACAGCTATCATTTAATTCAAAATTTTTATTTCAAAATAGAAAGTCAAATGTATAATATCTATTATTGCTAATTTAATGTAAAATGGCATTTTATTACTATTTTTAGTTGTGATATACTACTTTCCTGCGTGTTTTCATGTCAATAAACATTTCAAGCCACCTCGATCTTCTCTGGAACTGAGTGACAAATAAAAACATTTATTTTTGTTGATTCTCATAGGTTCACTTTCAGCCTAAGCTCTACCAACTCAGTTCTTTCCATAAAATACTATCAGTAATTTCTGAATGCCTAGTCCCCATCTGTCCACCCCAGTGATCTCAAGCTTTGATACCAGAGGTCCCATCTCGTGACCCCACTGTCTCCAGCATGTTACACCTCACTTACAGCAGGTTTAGGCCATGAACAAATCTGCCCTCCCTTTTGATATAAATACACATCTGCACACATATATAAGACTACCATTGTTTTTTGTCAGAGAACAAATTTCATAGTTTTTAAATAATGGGTATAAAATTAAATAAGATGGAAAGATAGAATAAGTGTTTTGACACCTTAGAGGGGAAATTAAGACTGATGCATAACTCCTACAGCTCCCCCACTTAGTATACCTGAGACAGGGTCTGAAATTCATGCTATGTTCACAGACAAGCTTACAAAGCTACATTTTTACCTGTGCTGTCTTTTCCCCAAGGGCTTTCTGCCCCGTCTGAAGGGAAAGTCCAGTATAAAGATGACAATTCCTCTCAGGGTTGACAACCAAAGAACTAGACTCCACCAGCCCTGGCCCTGGGATGAACGGGCAGCGACAGACTCATCTGGGTCAGGAGCAGAGGGCGGCCCGTTTGATTCTGCTCAGAGAAAGTGAATGACTTCCCTGTCCAGATAGACAGGACATGGTCATTGAGAAAGTAAGTGACCTTGCTGTAGATCAAGATAGACAGGAGGTGTCACTGAGAAAGTATGTGCCCAACTCACTCAACAGCTGGCCAAGAAGGCCAGACATCTCAGTGCTCCTGCTGGATTTGAGGAGGTGGCTGGGCTAATTAC
Organism: Galagoides demidoff; assembly: GCA_963574575.1. Classification (NCBI taxonomy): domain Eukaryota; kingdom Metazoa; phylum Chordata; class Mammalia; order Primates; family Galagidae; genus Galagoides; species Galagoides demidoff. The sequence continues at coordinate 22,032 of CAUYQV010034874.1, read as the reverse complement.
AGGGCAGGAAAAAAAAATTCCATTTAGTTCTGAATAATTCTTCCTTTTTACTTAGTTTTTATTACATCATAACTGTATACATTTATGGGGTACAATGTAATGATTTGCTATACGATGTGGAATGCTTCAAACTAATTAACATAACTCTGTATAAAAGATAAAGGGGTGGAGCACAGTTCTGTGAGTTCTCTTTGATTCTGGCATAAAAAGTAAGGGAATCCCAGCTGGGCATGATGGCTCATGCCTGCAATCCCAGCACTCTGGGTGGGGGCACAAGATGGGTGAATTGCCTGAGCTTAGGATTTCAGGACCAGCCTAAACTAAAACCAAACCCCCGTCTCTAAAAATAACCGGGCATCTGCAGTCCCAACTACTGGAGAGTCTGAGGCAAGAGAATAGCTTGAGCCCAAGAGTTTGAGGCTATCGTGAGCTTATGATGCCATAACACTTTGCCCAGGGAGACAAAGTGAGACTCTGTCTCAAAAAAATAAATAAAAATAAAAAAGTAAAGTAAGTGAATCCATTGAGAGCAATTCCTACTTGAAGCTGCTAAGTAGCTCACAAGCCAGATGAGTAGAATGCTATCTACTCATCTGACAGCTATATTTGTGTCTTACCTTTATCTGGTATTTGATTTTAAATCTAATTCCAAAATAATGTTTTTTTTTAAGTTTAAGAAATTTGCCCTTACTATTTACTTGAAATAATAAACTATGAAATTATAATAATTAAAATAATGTGCTATGAACATAGAAAAACAGATCAAGAGAACACACAATAAAGTTTAGAAATAGATCCATACACATGCAAGAATACGGTATATTATAGGCTGGCATTTCAATCAGTAGAAAAAAGATAGTTTATTCAATGATTGGTTAGGAGACAATTATCAAGAAAAAAACTTGAAACTGTAATCACATGATGTTGGAAGAAAAAGAGAATCATTCAGGTACTAGGAAATCATGAAGCAATTTGTTTTTGTAATAATTTTAGAAAAAGAAAGAACTGTCCGTGTGAGATACAAAACCAGAATCTACATACTATGTAATAAAGAATTTGCTATGCATTGTTTCTGGTTCCTGGGAAGTAACTTCTAAATCATTGGGATTTCCTAGGTGATGGGAATGTCTTTGTTATTTGTGGTGGGCTGCACAATTTATGCTAAGGAGGTGAGTCATGGTGGGCCCTAGACAGTTTATGCCAAGGAGCTAATTCACGACAGGGGCTGGCCATGACAAAAAGACCAGACATGTGATTAGAAGATTGGAGCGTTGAGTCGAGTGGTGTCAGCCTGACCTCTAGAGACCTGAAGATTAAGTTTAAAACATGACCAAGGTTTCAATCACTCAAACCCACATAAGGAAACGCTCATGCCCATCGCTAACTGCCATACCCTGCGCATTGTCACCACACGGAGGTGCCGAGAGGGTGCTACATCCTGACTCTGCAGAGGGGAGGCCGGGAGCTGCTCCTTCAAGACCCTCCCAGAGCCCACCCTGTGCGTCTCTTCTTTTCATTGGTTCCAATTGTGGCCTTTTTGCTATAATAAAACTGAAAATTTAAAAAAACTATGTAGCTCTTTCCTGAGTCTTGTTAGTCCTTCTAGTGAATTATCGAACTTGAGAAGGTTATGGGAACCCCTGAACTTGTAGCTAGTTGGTCAGAAGTAAGGGTGGCCCTGAATTTGCAGCTGGTGGCTGAAGTGAGAGCAGTCTAATGGAAGGCTAAGTCTTCACCTGTGAAGTTTGACCTGTCTCTGGGTAATTACATTACTGGAAGAAAGGGTCCAGTTGCCTGTCACTGTCAGTCAATATGGAGAGATGGGACTAGTCCACCAAACTTTATTGGTCAGAAGGCTGATATTCTGGGGAACAGTGAGAGTAGCCTCTCCAAGACTGTTCTGTTTTTGCATTTGTAACATTACAGTTTTGTACATTTAAGTTCAAAGTAAAGACCATGTTAACCCTTATCTTAAACAATAATTGGCAGAACCCATGACAGAACCCAGAGTAAACAACAATCAGTATAACCCATCACTTAAAAAACATTCCATTTCAATCCACTCAACTACTCAGGACAGGTACCTTTAGGGTAAGAGTGAAAGTTACAAAACAGTAAGAACAGGAGGCAGGGGCAAAGGTCAGGCAGGACCTAACATGACCAGACCAGCTGTGTAGTGTCTGCCCAGCCTGACACACTCCCTCTTTTTCTCACTATATGTGCTTTTGGTTAGTGTCAGAGCCATTGCACTCTTCAAGAAAGGACTGAAAAAGTTGATAACATTGAACAAAAGTGTCTATATGACCTGTTCAGAAACAATATAATAAAACACCAATACAGGCTCAGTGCCTGTGGCTCAGTGGTTATGGCGCCAGCCACATACACTGAAGGTGGTGGGTTCGAATGCAGCCTGGGCCAGCTAAGCAACAATGACAACTGCAACAGAAAAATGGCCGGGCATTGTAGTCCCAGCTACTTGGGAGGCTGAGGCAAGAGAATCACTTAAGCCCAAGAGTTTGATATGAGCTGTGACACCATAGCACTCTACCAAGGGTAACCAAAAAAATAAAATAAATAAAAGACCAATACAAATGTTTACAACTCATATCGCTAAAAATAACTGATTTTTCTAAAAAATAAAGAATATCTACACTAAGAAAAAGATGAAAAATCCAGTAGAAAAACAAGCTTCACCAACAAATGAAATACAAATGTCTTTTAAATTTATGAAAAGACATTCAACATCATTCATAATGGGAGAAATGCAAAACAGTATTTCCCAAAGCATAATTTTTTACCCACCAGACTGGTAAAAATCAAAAGGTTGATACCTCATTCTATGTGCAAGAAGTAGGAAACAAGTATTCTCATTTTGGCAACCACAACCAAAATTTTGCTGTGCGTGTCCTTATACCTAATGACACCACTTTTGGAGGCTGATCCTGCAGATGTACTTGTCCATGTGTAAGATTATTTATGTACAAATTACTTCTTTATTGCAATGTTCCTTTCAATAGTAAAATATTGGAAATCACCTAAACATTTTACTATTAGAAGGAACATTGTAATAAATAAGTAATTTTGTACATAAATAAATGTTCATCAGTAGGAGAGCAGTCAAATAATTATGCTACAGCTATAAAACACAAACCATCCATATTTCCTTAACAAGGAGGGAGAAGCAGGAAGCTTTTACCTACTTTCTGGAAATTCAGCAAGTGAAGCAGAGGGGGCGCTGTAAGCTACCAGTTTGTAAGAGCAGAGAGGTGGGTTAGTTTACCATAGCACCTTAACAAATACCACAGACTGGGTGGCTTGAACCACAGAAATACACTTCCTCACAATTCTGAAGGCTGGACATCCCAGACCTAGGGTATCAGCAGGGCTGGTCCCTCCGGAGGCCTTTCTCCTTGGCTCTCAGGTAGCCATTTTCTCCCTGTGTCTTTGTGTCCCTTAATTTCCTCTTCTATAAAGACACCAGTCAGATTGGATTGGAGTCTACCCATATGACCTCATGTTACCTTAGCTGACTCTTTAAAGGCCCTGTCTCCAAACACAGTCACATTCTGAGATACCAGAGGTGAGGACTTCAGCATATAAAATTGAGGGACACAAATTTAGTCCTTAAGAGGGGGCAAAAATAAATACAGCTATCTAGAGGCTCTAGCCTAGAACTGGGGTGAGGGCCTGTAGGAAAGGAGAGGAGACCTGTCTAGGGCTAAGGAAAGGCTTTGTTAGAGGGAAGAGGAGAGTGGAGTCTGACCAAGAGTCCGGGCAGCTCCCACACAGTCACAAAAGGCTTTTATTACCTTATCAGTACAGCTGGAAGGGGGAAGTGATGGGGAAATGAGCCCAACACATCCCGGGGGCTCTTCTCTAGTGCAGTCAGGATTATGGGCATATCCTTGTACCAGCCAGGATCTGGGGAGGGTGTTTCCAAGGAACTCTGGCCTTGAGGCACTCCAGGAATCTGGGGAGGGGATTGCTTGTTTTCTAAAATGGATACACTCTTGTCAGGGTTATGAGGATTCTTTCCCACAGATATGCATATAGATCTATGATTATGTATGCATAAAATACCTACGGGACATACACAACAGACCATATGCAACGTTTGCCTCCAAAGATGAGACCCAGGGGCTAGAGGATGGGGAGGAAAGACTGACATTTCCTTATATATCCTTTTGAATATTATTAATTTTTGAGGTCATTATTTATACTGTAAATTTAAATTTACAATTTTAAAATACACAAACTAAAAATTTTTTTAAATCAAGAAGTTGGATTTGAGTCTAAGACTTCAGACCATATCTGGCATTGAATAGCAAGACAGTTTATCTGCTGATGAAGTAATGAGGCCTTACATTCTCTCAGGATAATAATTGCCTGCCTGGCACTTAGGTAATGGAAATAAAGCTATTGGAAGACAATACTATCACAAGATGGATGATTCCTATTTTAAAAATGAGCACTTGGACATTTATCTATATTCAGTATTCAATTTTCTGTGACAACAGCATTTTCCCATCACTAACTTCAGTGTATAGGGTAATGTGTTTGAAGCTGACAACTTTTACAAGCAGTAAAGAATGTAGCATAATGATTTGTGTTCACCTGGGCTAAGATATACATAATCGAACATTTCTTTAAGTTAGCTATAGCTGAATTAATGTAGCCTTAATTGTCACAAGATGGGGAAATAATAGCTCTGCCTTCATAATCTCAGTGTTAAGAATGAATTTCCCAATATCTCTTGAATAGATGAAAGATTTATAGACAAGAGAACTGGAAACACTACACCCCTGGAGATTTTGGAAAAGAAGAATAATAACTAGTGATGTGATTGTTTTGTGCTACATATTTGCAAAGTGCTCTTACACAAAGCTTATTTATTTCAACTACTCTCTGAAGCATTAATTTTGATTCATATTTTATAGATGAAAAAATGTGGGCAGTAAAACAGGAAAATGGCCAGCCTCAATTCTGATTCCTCATCCAACACAAAGGCCGTATGTATAGCATTTTTATTTAGAAATATTGCCAATTTACAAAAAATGAACCATCATCAAATTAGTTGATAGATCTGCCCAAGTGCCACTAAAATGTGATCCAGAAACCGAACCTACAGTTAAAAAATATACAAGAGGGCTCAGTGCCCGTTGCACAGTGGTTACGGCTCTGGCCACATACACTACAGCTGATGGGTTCAAACCCAGCCCGGGCCAGCTAAACAACAATGACAACTGCAACAAAAAAAAAAAAAAAAGAAGAAGAAGAAGAAAGAAAGAAAGAAAAGAAAAAGAAGTAGCTGGGCATTGTGGCAGGTGTCTGTAGTCCCAGCTACTTGGGAGGCTGAGGCAAGAGAATCTCTTAAGCCCAAGAGTAGGAGGTTGCTATGAGCTGTGACACCATGGCACTCTACCCAGGGCAACATAGTGAGACTCTGTCTCAAAAAATAACATATATATATATACACACACATACACACACATGAGAGAAGACAAGACCTCCCACCCAGCACACAGTCACTTATTTATTAAGTGATCATTAGTGATAATTGCAATATTCAAAGGTGCTACATACCTCATCTCACTTCACCCTTACCATGGGAAATGTTCAGAACAATCCTTATTATCCCAAACTCTCAAAGAAGCACTCTGTTGATAATACAACATCTTTAATAATAAAAAGCCTGTGTTACTTTCTGCCTTGCTACTGACTACTTTAATACATATTCACACATGACCCTAAAATTCTACAAAACACAAAACTGAAGTATGTGATAGAGTTCTAAGGGCAGATGGTAACTGAACATGAAAAAGTGCTTCTTTTGGCTCGGCGCCTGTGACTCAATCGGCTAAGGTGCCAGCCACGTACACTTAAGGTGGCGGGTTCAAATCCCCAGCCTGGGCCCACCAAACAACAATGATGGCTGCAACCAAAAAAATGGCCAGGCGTTGTGGCGGGCGCCTGTGGTCCCAGCTACTTGGGAGGCAGAGGCAGGAGACTGGCTTGAGTCCAGGAGTTGGAAGTTGCTATGAGCTGTGATGCCATGGCACTCTACCCAGGGGGATAGCTTGAGGTTCCGTCTCGAAAAAAAAAAAAAGTGCTTCTTTTCCCTCTAAAATTAACTATTCAGAGATGAGCTGTGTAGAGTGTTGGAAGTCAGGACAGCCTCTCCACAAGTTCTGAGGACCTGACAGGGCCCAGGTTCACATTCCCAGCACAGCATCCTGGGTAGTTTTGAAGATGTTGATTTCTTGTTCCCTTACTTTGGTTCCAGCTTAAAGATCTGACTGTGATTGTACCAGCAGGAATTCACTGGAGTGAGATGAGAAGCCTCCTTAGGAAATAATTAAACAAACCAAAGCAACCTCACTGTCCAGTCTCAACAGGGACATGAGCTCTGAAATGGTAGGTGGTTTAATTTTTTTCTCAAATCTCTGTAGCCTCCAAATCTCTGAGAGCCAGCAGCTGGGACCCTAGAGCACATCTATTTGTATTCTCTTATTTTTCCATACTAGAAAGTTATGATTAATACCCAGACAACATGTCACTTTTCTTAATTCCAGTAAAATGAAGTTTTTATTATTTTTTTTTATTAAGTCATAACATTATACATTGATGCATTTATGGGGTTTGGAGTACTGCTTCGATATACAATGTGAAATGCTTACATTGAACTAACACATCCATCACAATTATACTCATTTCTTTTCTTTTCTTTTCTTTTTTTTTTTTTTTTTGAGACAGAGCCTCAAGCTGTTGCCCTGGGTAGAGTGCTGTGGCATAACAGCTCACAGCAACCTCCAACTCCTGGGCTTAAGTGATTCTCTTGCCTCAGCCTCCCAAGTAGCCGGGACTACAGGCACCCTCCACAATGCCCAGCTATTTTTTGGTTGTAGTTGTCATTGCTGTTCGGCAGGCCTGTGCTGGATTTGGACCTGCCAGCTTTGGTGTATGTGGCTGGCACCTTAGCCTACTGAGCTACAGGCATCGAGCCTATACACATTTCTTAATAGCTTTGAAATGTACCATTGCATCATGCATATTAGGTGAGGTCCAACCGAATACCTTTCCTTCTCCCATATGCCCCCTCGCCTCCCCTCTCTCTCTTCTTCCCTTCTACTTTCTGGACTATAGTTATGTTTTACCATTCATATGCGTGTGTAGGTGATTATATATCGATTTCATGGTAGCATTGAGTACATTGGATACTTTTTTTCCCATTCCTGAGATACTTTACTGAGAAGAATGTGTTCCAGCTCCATCCAGGTAAACATATAAGATGTGCAGTATCCATCTTTTAAGGCTGCATAGTATTCCATGGTGCACATATACCACAGTTTGTTAATCCATTCATGGGTCAATGGGCACTTGGGCTGTTTCCATGTCTTGGCTATTATGAATTGGACTGCAATAAACATTCTGGTGCAAATGTCTTTCTTGTAAAATAATTTTTAATCATCTTCCTAGTAGAGGAATTGCAGGATTGAATGGTAGGTCTAATTTTAGTTCCTTGAGTGTTCTCCAAACTTCCTTCCAAAAAGGGTGAATTAGCTTGCATTCCCACCAGCAATGTAGAAGCGTTCCCTTCTCTCCACATCCACACCAGCATCTGTGGTTTGGGGATTTTGTGACGTGGGCTAATCTTAGTAGAGTTAGATGATTTCTCAAAGTGGTTTTGATTTGCATTTCTCTGATGATTAAGGATGATGAGCATTTTTTCATGTGTTTGTAGGCCATGCGCCTGTCTTCATCAGAGAAGTTTCTGTTCAAGTTTCTTGCCCCCATAGAAATGGGGTTATTTGTTCTTTTCTAATTGATTAGTTTGAGTTCTCTGTAGATTCTAGTTATCAGTTGGCAGAAGCATAACCTGCAAAAATCTTCTCCCATTCTGAAGGTTGTCTGTTTGCTTTTCTTACTGTGCCCTTGGCTGTGCAAAAGCTTTTTAGTTTGATCAGATCTCAGTAACGTATTTTTGGTGTTGCTTCAATTACCAGGGAGGTCCTCCTCATAAAATATTCTTCCAGTCCAATTTCTTCAAGTGTTTTTTCTGTACTTTCTTCTAGTATTTTTATAGTTTCATGTCTTAAGTTTAAGTCTTTTATTCAGTGAGAATCAATTTTTGTTAATGGTGAAAGGTAGGGGTCCAGTTTCAGTCTTCTACAGGTCACCAGTTCACCCAGCACCCTTTGTTTAAATAGGGAATCTTTCCCCCACTGAATATTTTTGATAGGCTTGTAGAAGATCAAATGATGGTAAGTAGCTGGGTTCATCTCTTGGTTCTCTATTCCAAGCGTCCTCAAACTACGGCCTGTGGGCCACATGCGGCCCACCGAGGACATTTATCCAGCCCACCAGGTGTTTTTGCTGCCGCTGCCTGTCCTGCTTAGTAGCCAACTTGTCCCAAGGCCCACAGTCTGGCCCTCCAATGGCCTGAGAGACAGTGAACTGGCTCCCTGTTTAAAAAGTTTGAGGACCCCTGTTTTTGTTCCATAAATCTACCTCTCTGTTTTTGTGCCAGTACCATGCTGTTTTGATGACTATAGATTTATAGTACAGCCTGAAGTCTGGTAACGTGATACCTCCTGATTTGTTCTTATTTCTGAGTAATGTATTTGCTATTTGAGGTTTATTCTGACTCCATATAAAACAAAGTACTATTTTTTCAAGTTCTTTAAAGTATGACAATGGTGCTTTAATAGGGATTGCACTAAATCTGTAGATTGCTTTGGGTAGTATGGACATTTTAACAATGTTGATTCTTTCCAGCCATGAGCATGATATATTTTTCCATTTGTTAACATCTTCAGCTATTTCTTTTCTCAGAGTTTCATAATTCTCTTTATAGAGATCTTTCACTTCCTTTGTTAGGTAAATTCCCAGATACTTCTTTGGCACTATTGTAAAAGGAATAGACTCCTTGACTATTTTTTCAGCTTGACTATTGTTGGCATATATAAAAGCTACTGACTTGTAAGTATTGATTTTGTATTCAAGATGCTGCTGTATTCCTTGATCACTTCTAAGAGTTTTAAAGTTGAGTCCCTGGGATTTTACAGGTATAGAATCATATCATCAGCGAAGAGTGAGAGTTTGATCTCCTCTGACCCTATTTGGATACCCTTGATCACTGTCTCTTGCCTGATTGCAATGGTTAAGACTTCTATTACTATGTTGAATAGCAGTGGAGACAGTAGGCATCCTTGCCTGGTTCCTGTCCTGAGTAGAAATGTTTTAACTTTTACACCATTCAATATGATAATTGGCTGTAGGTTTGCTGTAGATGGCCTCTATTAGTTTAAGACATGTCCCTTCTATGCCTATTTTCGTAAGTGCTCTGATCATGAAAGGATGCTGGATATTATCAAAGGCTTTTTCTGTGTCAATTGAGAGAATCTTATGGCCTTTGTTTTTTATTTTATTGATGTGATGTATTATATTTATAGGTTTGCATATGTTGAATCAACCTTGTAACCGTGGAATAAAACCAACTTGATCAATTTATGTGTTGTTGAATTCTGTTTGGTAAAATATTATTGAATATTTTTGCATCGATATTCATTAATCATGTTGGTCTATAATTTTCTTTCTTTGTTGAATCCTTTCCTGGTTTGGGAATAATGTATTGGGAAGTATTCCTTCTTTTTCTATGCTTTGGAAAAGGTTGTATAATATAGGTACTAATTCCTCTTGAAAGATTTGATAGAATTCAGATGTGAAGCCATCTGGTCCCAGACTTTTCTTTTTGGGGAGATTTTGTATTGTTGATGCTATTTCAGTGATTGATATAGGTCTATTCAAGATTTCTAATTCTTTCTGGTCGAATCCAGGAAGGTGGCATACTTCCAGGATTTTAATTGGTATTGGTCCATTTCCTTCAGATTTTCAAATTTCTGGGAATAGAGATTTTTGTAGTAATCATTGAGGATTTTTTGAATTTCTGAAGTGTCTGTTGTTATTTCTCCTTTATCACTTCTGATAGGTGATATTAGAGATTTTTTAAAATTTTTTTTATTAAATCATAACTTCATACATTGATGCATTTATGGAGTTCAGGGTACCACTTCAATACACAATGTGAAATGCTTATGTTGAACTGTTACTTTTCTATTTTTGGTTAGGTTGGCCAAATGTTTATCAATTTGTTAATCTTTTCAAAAACCCAAAAACTTTTCAAAAACTTTTTGTTTCATTGATCTTCTGAATGACTCTTTTGTTTTCAATTTCATTTAATTCTGCCTTAATTTTGGTTATTTCTTTTCTTCTGCTGGGTTTGGACTTGGAATGTTCTTCCTTTTTCAGTTGCATGAGATGATCCATTAAGTTGTCGGCTTCCTCTCATTCTGTTTTCTTGATGAAGCCTTCCAATGCTATAAATATCCCTCTTAGGATTGCCTTTATCCCACAGGTTTTGATAATTTGTGTCTTCATTATCATTTTGTTCCAAAAATTTGGTGATTTCCTTCTTAATCTCTTTGACCCACCTATCTTTCAACCTAAGATTATTTAGCTTCTATGACTTTGTTTGAGTATGAGCATTCCTGTTGCTGGTGAGTTCAACTTTTATTCCATGGTGGTCCAAAAAGATACAAGGAATAATTTCTATACTCTCAAATTTGCTGAGGTTAGACTTGAGTCCTAGGATATGATCTATTTTGGAGGATGACCCATGGGCTGATGAGAAGAATGTATATTCAGTTTTATTAGGGTGAAGTGTTCTGTAGAGGTCTGTAAAGTCCATTTGTTCTAGGGTCCAGTTCAAGTCTAATATTTCTTGCTTAGTTTCTTCTTAGAGGATCTATCCAAAACTGTCAAAGGGGTGTTAAAATCTCCAACTTTTATAGTGCAGGAAGATATCAAGTTGTTCATATCCATTAGGGTCTGCTTTATGAATTAAGGAACATTCTGGTAGGGTGCATAAATGTTAATTATCAAAATCTCTTCATGTTTGGTGTTTCCCTTGACAAATATATAGTGACCTTCCTTATCTTTCTTTATCTTTGTTGGTTTAAAGTCAATTGTATCTGCTACTAAAATTGCAAGCCCTGTTTTTTTCTGGTTTCCATTTGCCTGTATTATACAAGTCCATCCCTTCACCCTGAGTCTATTTTTATCCTTTAAGGTAAGGTGAGATTCTTGTATACAGCAATTATCTGGTCTGAGTTTATGTATCCAGTCAGCCAGCCTGTGCCTCTTTAGATGACAATTTAAACCGTTCACATTAATTGAGAGAATTGATAAGCCTGGTTGTGTTTTGGGTGTCATAATTTTCATGTGTCTAGTGGACATTTTTAATTCTTTCACCACTGTGGAAGTTGGGTTTTCTTCAAAAATTTCTGGGTGAGTTTAGTTTGGAGGTAGAGCATTGCGCTGGTTGTTATGAAGGATGGGTCTGTGACTATTATGGAGAGTTGGTTAAGTTATGGCAATTTCTTTTTTTTTTTTGAGACAGAGCCTCAAGCTACCCCCCTGGGTAGAGTGCCATGGCATCACAGCTCATAGCAACCTCCAACTCCTGGGCTCAAGCGAGTCTCCTGCCTCTGCCTCCCAAGTAGCTGGGACTACAGGTGCCCACCACAACACCTGGCCATTTTTTGGTTGCAGCCATCGTTGTTGTTTGGCGGGCCTGGGCTGGGGATTCGAACCCGCCACCTTAGGTGTACGTGGCTGGCGCCTTAGCCAATTGAGCCACAGGCGCCGAGACAAGTTATGGCAATTTCTTCAATGTGTGTATGTCATTAAAGTATTTGATTTCTCCATCAGAAATGAAACTCAGTTTAGGTCAATGCCTATGGCTCAGCAGGTAAGGTGCCAGCCCCATATACTGAGGGTAGCAGGTTCAAACCCAGCTCAGCAAAACTGTAATAAAAAAAAAAAAAAGCTAGGCATTGTGGCAGGTGCCTGTTGTTCCAGCTACTCAGGAGGCTGAGGCAAGGGAATTGCCTAAGCCCAAATTTTGAGGTTGCTGTGAGCTATGACACTACAGCACTCTACTGAGGGTAACAAAGTGAGGCTGTCTCTACAGGAAAAAAAATTTTTAAAAGAAACTCAGTTTAACTGGATACAGGATCCTGGGCTGAAAGTCGTTTTGTTTAGGATCACCATCTTCTTCTGACTTGAAATGTTTCGGCTGAGAGATCTGTAGTCATTCTGATACTTCTCCCTTTGTAGGTGATGCTTTGCTTACATCTGGCTGCTTGCAGAATTTTCTCCTTCATCTTAACTTTGGCAATGTTAATCACAATGTGTCTAGGAGATGCTTTATTTGGATTGAGTCTTGCTGGGATTCTGAAACTGTCTGCTATCTGAAGTTCTATATCTCTTGCAATGCTTGGGAAATTCTCCAAAATCTCTTGGAGTAGAGCACCTGTACCTTTGGGGCCATCCTCTTCTCCTTCAGGAATTCCTATAAGACAAATGTTGGATCTTTTGGAGGGCTCCCAATACTCTCTCAGGGAATGGTCAGTTTTTGCTCTCCATTTGTCTGCCTCTTTGAGTGTTTGGGAACCTTCAAAAGCTTTGTCTTTAGTTTCAGCAATCCTTTCTTCTGCCTGGTCAACTCTATTGCTGCAGGATTCTACTGTATTTTGGTGCTCCTCAACTAACTTTTCTGTTTCCTTGAGCTCTGCTATCTCTTTTCTCATAATGTCCATATCTTTGGTGACTTGGGATTTTAATTCATTAATTTCTTGAGACAGCTTTAGAACTACTCTTTGGAATTCAATTTCTACCTTTTCTTCCATTCTATTTATTTTATTTGCAATCTATATTCTGAATTCAACTTCTGACATTGCTGCCATTTGTCTATACATGGCATCTTCAGTTGTATCTCCTTTGTCATTTCTTGGGGGGGAGGTTGATCTACTCTGGTTATTCATGTTGCCAAAGTTCTTCTGTTGGGTCCATACCATGTTTATTTTCCACCATTTGGTTATTAGACTGGTAGGGTGAGGTTGAATTGGGATTACCAGGTAGTAGAGATAGTCCTTTACCAAAACACTAGGCTTTGTAATTGTGGTTATCTCCTACAACCTTACAAAGGCCCCTTTCAGAGTTTTGGCTGGAGACTCAGAGTACCTACTTGGTGAGATAGTGCAAGCTAGTTTTGTTTGATATCAGCCAACCTCTGTCCTATCCTAAGAAGCCACAGTATTAGGTTTAAATCTCAACTGTGAAGAGATACAAACAGTTGTGGTGCCCAGCCCCCACCTGTCAGTTTTTTTCTACTACAGAACTTCAAATGTCAACCTCAAATGTCCCTGAGTGGACAGCCTCAGACATGGATTCCAATTAAATTATCTCAAGAAGTGCAAACCCTAGTCAACGGAGAGGGGTTCAAGGGTCTCCAATAGCACAATTGGAGCCAGGGATCCACACTCTTGCCCACCAGACTCAGTCCCCACTGTTGTTTGCTTCTTTGCTTACAGGCCCAGCTGGAGCCAGGGGCCATACCCCACCCATGGGACTCAGTCCACACCCAGCTAGCCTCTGCTTGTCAGACCCATTGGAGTCAGGGGACCACACTCCCACCTGCCAGTCTCAGCACTGCTTGGTAAGCCTCCGTTCACAGGCTCACTTAGAGTCAGGGTACCGCACCCTGCCCACAGGTCTCAGTCCTCATGAGGTAAGCCTCTGCTCACCAGCCCTGCTGGAGACAGGGGACCACACCCTAGCCCTCAGGTCTTGGTTCACACCCAGAAAACCACTTCTGAGGGTTCTGTTGGAATCAGGGGACCATGCCCTTGCTCTCTGGTCTCAGTGCACACCTAGCAAGCCTCTGCTCATAGGCCCAGCCTGTCTCCGAGCTCAGTCCACACAGGGCAACCACTCTCCTGCTGTGGGTGCCATAATAGCCAGGGGGTTCTGCAACCCGTCCCTCCAGACATAGCCCAAACCAAGGGTCAATACCACCCCTGGCCAGGCATAGTCATAACCAGGGGACTGCTCCTCCTCCTCCTGCTGAGTGTCCATTTCTTCCCACACCTTCTTTCTTCCCTGTTAGTCATAGATTCTGTCCTGATGGTTGGTGGTCCACACTATGCCCAATCTCTCAGGGCAAGACCAAACACTCTGTGCTCTGCAGAGGGCAGAACTTCAGACTGCCATGTGCCATGTGAGGGTTCTGAAGGGTGGACTGGGAGTTTGGACTTGTGGGGGGAAATCTGTTCAATTTTATGCCTGGCAGAGTGGTATCTAGGTTCATAAGTGGTACCTCCCTGGAGAAAGAGACTTGGAGTTTAGTGGCTCTCTCCAGGGAGGTAAAATGAGAGGTCTTTTGTTCCCTGCTCATTTGCAGATAGCCTGCAGCAGGCCTCCTGCTTGGGGGAGGGGTCTCCTGTCTTCTAGCCGGTAGGCTTTGTACCTGTAATTTGTTTTCTTGAATAATCTTCCTTGGAGTTACAGCCTGCTGAACTTCTTTCTTGGCTCAGCTCCCCACCTTTGGCTTCATAGAGTCCCAAGTTTTTAAAAATATTATGTGTGTGTTCCATTTTTGGTCCTAAAATTATGCCTCATTTTGTCTGTCAATGAGGTAATTTATTTTGGAAATAATATTGACGAACTTACTTGATGTAAGTATCTGAAGGATTTAATAGCATTTATTCAAGTCTTTAGCTTGTATTCTGGATGCTACCTGAACACAAGTATCCTTCTGGAAAGGGGGCATAAATATTAACAGCCAATGAAAATCCAATATTAACAGCCAATGAAGAAGATAGGGAAAGCTCCATCTCATAGCCAGGCTGACTCTGCACTTTCAACCTGTGTGATCTTGAGAAAATTACATCACCCCCCTGTGCCTCAGTTTCCTCACTGGTAAAATGGTGTTATGTCATCTATTCCAGTAGAGTTGTTATAGTGCTCAGTGTGATTATGCATGTAAAGCTCTCACTAAATAGTCTCTCTCTCCCCCAAACCACCATCCCACCTCCCTCTCTATACATGAGCATGTGTCTGAGTATGTGGGTGTGTATACGCACATACTAACTGTGGTCAACCTAAAAAAAGCAATGGGGTAGACCAGAATATCTTGACATATTTGACACTTATTTATGTTATTTTCTACAATTCATCTAATTTCACTGAGCCTGAGTTTCTACATCTACGAAAGCCTGCCCATGTTCCTTGCAAAGTTTTTGTAAGTTCAAAATGGAACAATACACTTGAGAGTTCCCTATAAAGATATACTAGACAAATGCAGAGGATGATTAGAGTACTACTAAGGAGGGATTCCAGACACCTTACCCAGTTCCTTTTTACAGTGTTCAGTAGTCACAAAGATTCATACAGTGAGGACAATGGTGAAACATATTGGGGTTCCTAGAATGGCTGAATCTTTTCTTACCTTCACACCAATAGCACCCACTTGTGTCACCAAATAGTGATCAGAGCTACTTAAATACAAGCATCCCTCTAAAAGAAGGCACATATCCTTCCCTACATGACTCACTTGGGCAAATAACAATTATTTTACATTTTGGGAGAGATTACACCAATTCTACTTCTAAGTGTCTACCCTAAAGACACTCCTTCAAACTTATGCAGCGACACAGTAGAATGTACGTTCCAGCTTGCTTTGAAATAACAAAGAGGTGAAAATATAACCCTTACTCAGTAAGAAAACAAAATGATAAAAAAAAAAAAAGAAAACAAAATGATAAACTAATTTATTCATTTCATGTATTCAACAGTTAATATGAATGAACTGGAAAACAGGTCAGGCAAACAATGGTCCATGAGCCAGATCTTGGCCCCCTCTCTGTTTTTGTAAATAAAGTTTTATTGGAACATGACCACACTCATTTCTTAATGTATTGTCCATGGCTGCTTTCTTGCTACAACAGAGCTGAGTAATTGCAACAAACATTGTGTGGCCAGCAAAGCAGAAAATATTTACCTTCTGGTCCTTTACAGAAAAAATTTGCTGTCTCCTAAACTAGATCAACTAGATCACTCAGCAAAATGGTGAGTGAAAAAAAGGTTAAGGGCCAGGTGTGGTGGCTCATACACATAATCATAGCACTTCAAGAGGCCAACTCCTATGGATTGCTTGAGTTCATAAGCCTGAACAAGAGCAAGACCCCATTTCTAAAAAAATAGCCAGCTATTGTGGTGGGCACCTATAGTCCCAGCTACTTGGGAGGCTGAGGCAATGGAAATCACTTGAGCTCAAAAGTTTGAGGTTGCTATGAGCTGTGATGCTATGGCACTCTACTGAGGGCAACAAGGTGAGACTCTGTCTAAAAAAAAAAGAAAGAAAGAAAGAAAGAAAAAAGAAGGTGAAAAAAATGTATAGCATGACTTCACAAATGTAACTTCTTTAAAAACACTAAATAATAACATACTATTTAGTGAATGTATAAAATATTATGTAGAGTTTGGTGATTATATAAGAACATAGAAATGATCAAAAGTACAACATACCACAACATTTAGGCACTGAATACTCTAGACAGGACAGGAAGGTGAGATGTTGGTAAACAGGTTTAGCTATACCTCTAAATTTTTATTTCTTTTTTGAAAAGAGAAATCTGAAGTAAATATAGCAATAGTTAGTATCCCTTTAACATTAGCAGTAGGATATTACAGGCTCATGCCTTCAATCCCAACATTTTGAGAGGTCAAGACAGGAGGATTGTTTGAAACAAGGAGTTAGAGACCAGCCTGAGCAATATATTGAGAACCCATCTGTACCAAAAGAAACAAAAAACAAAAACAAAAATTAACCAGGTATAGTGGTGGGCACCTGGAGTCCCAGCTACTCAGGAAGCTGAGGCAGGAGGATCGCCTGAACTGAGGAGCTTAAGGCTGCAGTGATCTATGGTCACTCCACTGTACTCCAGCCTGGGTGACAGAGTGAGACCCTTGTCTTTAAAAAAAATAAGTAAAAGTAGTCAGGCTTGGCTGACTTGATCTAGATGGTTTGAGGCCCAGATACTCTCAGTGGCTTTTTAGGGAGACTAGCAGGGAGCTGGAACTGGAGCCATTGGCCTGATGGAGCCACCACATAAGTGTGGGCTGACCAGGAACCAGGGATGGGACAGTTCAGGCCCCACCCCTAGGGTCAGATGGAGGTTAAGCCAAATCCTGGAAGTCCTAAAGCTCCCAGAGGTGGTAAAGATGCATGCAGGGGAGGGCAGAGCTGTAGAAGACTGACTGTGCTAAGAGGGCAGACCAGCTTCAGACATGCCAGCACCCAGGGCTTGTACAGCTATGGAAAGAATTAGGTGAGGCCGCACATGCCCAACAGAGACCATAGCTCGTTACCCAAGTACCAGGGACAGTTGGAGCTGATAGCAGAAAGCCTGCCAGGAAGAAATGCTAGCTCTTCCTTGAAAGCAGATGTATCTTAGAAAGGAGGATGAAGAAAAGAGCCTAAGTGGGGAGTTGCTCTTCAAATTGCCTATTTTAAACTGGAAAGGGCTAAAAGAAGTAGAGATACATTTAAGGAGATGATAGTAGATGATAAGTAGAGATACATCTGCATTAAGTCTGTCTTGCTATCAGCAAGAATCTCATCCAGCGTTCAGTGACCTCAGTCACAGATAATCGAAGTGTACTTGTTTGGCACAGCCAAGTGTGGTGTGTAAATCTCAACTCTCACTACTCTCGTACAGGCTGGATTGTCAGGGTTTTGCCCCAGGGTCAGGGTCCTCTAAGACCTGTGGAACTGGCTGCAACTGACTGAAGAAATATAAAGTTAGAAATGACAGCAAAGAAAGAGACATAAGACAGAATAGAATTAAAGGTGGGAAGTCAGGGGTCCATTGCCTGTTTGTGGGATTCTGGCAATGGCACCAAGTGTTTGTGCCACTCTGCTTTTATTGAAATCTATTTGCCCAGAGGGTAAGATGAGGGAGGGAACAAAGACACCAGCATGAGTAGCCTTGAGAAATCTGAAATCTGAGCCTTGTATTGGGAGAGCCTCCCACTTGATATCACACACAGATTTCTAGGTAGGTGTTAAACTCCACTAGTTCCCTGTGGAGTAAAACACCACTCGTGTTAATCTCCTCTGAAGAATCAGTGGAAGGGAGGAATTTTCCTCCCATCACCACTACAGAGGATCTTCCTCTGCGATAAGGGATATAAACTCTTCTGTCCAAATCTCAGGGCTCCTTTGATCTGTGCTCCAGACAAATGGAAATCTCCACAATGGGTTTCTGCTTTGCCTTTTTACTAGGCAGGAAATGACCCAGTTAATGTATCTCTCTAGGTCTTTGTCATAGCCTCTTCTATGGCCATTTTTTCTCAGAGTGCTCACAGTTCCACCAGGGGTATTTGTATGCTGTATCCCCCAACAGGCTAGAATTTCAGAAAAGGCAGGAAGCTTGCTAGCAATGGCTAGATTAAATGTAAACTAGCTGACTTTTCTTTGTTCCAACTCACTCAGCTTACTTTTTAATTTTCCTTTTTTCCTGGGGATGCTTTCCCCTGCCAAGAAGGGGTCTTCGGTCCCCATTCTTCCTGCACTGGGTGACCTTCTTAGGCAGTTAACCCCTCCAGATTGCAATTTCCCAGCCACGCACTGAGGGACCTACGTCAGAGTCACATGGAGAGGGCTCAATGGCATGAGATCTTCCAGGAACAGTGTTGGGAGTAGAGTCAGCCCTGGAAATATGGCAGGTTCCACGATCCTTCTCTGACCACGCCACTGCACTTTAGTCACTGATGGTCTTCCCTGCCTTGCTGTCCAGGCATCCAACTGTCCAGACTATGACAATTCTCGGGCAGGGATTCTTTCTTCTCTAGTTTCATGTCTTTGGCAGGTGGTAGGTGCTCAAATGATTGTTGAATAAATATCCTGGAAAATAAAGATACAATAGGCTCAAAGCTGGAGGCCTCCAGAAGGGAGGCAGGCAGCCTGGAGAACAACACTCTCAGAGCCGTTGGGAGCCTTCTCCCTCCCCTGGACCCACCCCTGGTAGGCACTGCCAGTACAAAGTTTGAACATTGTGGGTTGTTCACAAGATACTGCTGTTCACAAAGGCTGTCCAACATTAATGACATGAGAACACTGACCATCTGAACACTGACCATCTGCCCCTGGACCTGGCCTGGCAGGGAAATGAGTGACATCTTCTACTGAGAGCCTGGAGGGGAAGATTCAGGTCTAAGAAATGATGAGTAAAAGGTTGGATAAGAAGGAGCATCAGGGATTTGTTTAATCAATGAGAATACCTGATGCTACACTTATTCTGTGCCAGGCAGTAAGCCTGGACTTTCTAGTTGTTGCCTCATCTAATTTTCAAAACAACCCTCCAAAGAATATATAGTATTAATAATCCCAGTTTATGACTGAAAAAAATGAAAATGGCAGAGAATTCAACTAATTTTCCCAGGAACACAGCTCGCATGAGAGGTGGACGTAGGCCCAGGCAGTCTGACTCTGCACTGAGGGAGACCAGATCACATGGACCTGGGTGAGGAGAGTTGCCAGGCTGCAGGCAGGGAAGCAGCAGATGTGAAGAGCTCCCTGCCTTCCTTCCATTTGTCCAAAGCAGGTCATATGTCTACAAACAAAAGGTATCCTCCCCTCCACTCCCAGCAGGGAGAACAAGGTTAACCTTAGAAGACAACTTTGGACCTTCTGGTCCTGGAGATGGCCCCGGAGGAGTCTGCCTTAGCTAACAGGTGTCATCAATGAGACTTTATCTGAAGTTGCTTGACCCCACCCCTACTGTTCTCCAGGCTGTTCTCCAAGTCCTTTCCCTGGGCTAGGGCATGGTGGCTCATACTTGTAATCCTAACATTATGGAAGGCTGAGGTAAGAGGATCACTTGAGCCCAAGAGATTAAAGTTGCTGTGAGCTGTGACACCACAGCACTCTAGCCAGGGTGACAGAGCAAGACTCTGTCTCAAAGAAAAAGAAAAGAAAGAAAGAAATGTGTCATTAAAAATAAGCATGTGTGACAAATGGCAGCGTCTAGCTATCACATATGTAACTAAAACAAATAAACATGGCTACATTGAAGCCAGGAACCTCAGAGTTGGCTACTAACATCATAAAAGCTCAGAAAGGAAAGTGTCGGCCACGTAACCACCAGTAGACGGGGCTATGATTCATGCAAACAGGCACTGGTACAGCTTAAAAGTGTGCATTCCTGTCAGCAGCCTCCACCCAGGAACCCCAGGACATCGCCCCACTAAGCAGCAACTGCCATCAACTTTATTCATCCCACAGGGCAGTTAACAGAACAGCAAAAGATAGGAAAGATTTACTGAGAGATAAGGAAATAAAATACCTCCAAACTATAGACCTTGCGCTACAAGCCAATCAAAACTTGTCCTGAGCATAGCTGAGGTTTTTTTCCAAAACACTACCATGTCCCATCTCCATAATTCTTGGTGTTGTGATGAGGAAGCTACCTTCTAAGCAGTTTCTAGGGCCTCGGGAGGGATGGTGGTGTTAACAACGGTTCATGATATTGGGGCACAAATCAGTGTTTTTAGCTTGTAGCTCCAAAATGAACAGGAACCCAAGGATGATAAGCAGTGCGAGTTCTACATCTTTAGACTTTGAACAGGAACAAACCAGACCTTCTGGCCAAATTCTTAGATTTTTAGTAGAGCAACAAGAATTTCAACACTTAGTGATTTTTAAAGAACCCATGGGAATTAATAAGAAAGGGTGAGTGTGAGACATCTCGGTAAACTGAGAGCCTGGGACACGGCTTTCCTCCTTTCTGCTTATCTCAAGGCCATTTGTCATCACCCACTGACGACATCACTGGGCTCTCAGCCCTTGACAGCACCTGCCTGTGGCCTGAGCCACACGTCAGCTGCCCTTCTGTCAGCCTTTGCACAGCCCCCGTGGAATTTTCCTATTCACGCCCTTCTCTGCCTCACACTCCAATATATACAACCCTGAGATGACAAATGAGCAATCAGTTTAATTTCCCTGCACCCTCCGAGACAGCACACCAGATGGAAGGCCACAGAAAGTGCCTAGTGAGGGCCTTTCATGGGGTGGGGGGAGTCTGCTGGGAGACTGTCACCATAACAACAGGAAAAGCACTGCTGAAGTTTCTATTTTGGTGCTCCCAGTAATTACTATGGATGTTATGTTCAGCGCTGCGAGCAGCCTGTTGCCAGCAGATGGCTTGTTTTCTTTGCTCTAGAAAGTTAAGCCAAAGACCACAGTTGTGTTTGGTTGTTTCATTCTTTTTTAGAACACTGACAGGCTTAAGAATGCTTTGTTTTTACATTTTATTGTAAGAGCTCAGATGCCTCTAGATTTTCTCCAAACAAACACTATTCTGGGAAATAAAAGGCAGGCCCAGTAGCATACTAATTTAGTGTTTAAACACAGAATGTCCATAGAGTTCGTGTGCAACTTAAACCGTATTATACACAAAATTTATGGATACCCTGAATGAGGGAGAAAAAAGTCACTAATAATTAGAAATACTCAATAGATACAAGCAGATCAATATGAGGTTGTTTTTGGAAGGTTCCTATGTATACATTAGAAGTTTTACTCATCAAGATGCTCCTGGAAAAGCTTAGAATTGACATTTAGCCAGCTTTCAAACCAATACAGGATTGAATGGGTTTGGGTGGCTCTAGAGGGCAGAAGTCAAACCAAGTTTCAACAAGGATGACAGCAACTCCAAGGATTTTTAAAAATCTATTTGTATGAACCTTTATAAGGGTTGAGAGTTATTTTCCCCTCTACCCCCTGAAGGTTCAGTGCTGAAATGAACTGACAGTAGACACCTTAATAGGAGAAAAAGCATACAAATGTATTAACATAGATAAACACAGAGCTGTACAAAATATGAGACTCAAAGAAGGGCCAGACACTGAAACTCAAACTCTTAGGGGAGAGGGTGGGAGGGGTATAGGCAATTTATTTATTTATTTATTTATTTATTTATTTATTTATTTTGAGACGGAGCCTCAAGCTATCCCCCTGGGTAGAGTGCCATGGCATCACAGCTCATAGCAACCTCTAACTCCTGGGCTCAAGCGAGTCTCCTGCCTCCGCCTCCCCAAGTAGCTGGGACCACAGGTGCCCGCTACAAT